>JAVIAB010000160.1:47954004-48146190 GCA_032433765.1 Megaustenia siamemsis | reverse complement strand
TGAAATATAACTAAATAGTTTCGCATTTTATGTCTTTACCCCTGTATATATATAGTTTTCCAAGTTATAGTATTGGGGTTTCTTTTATTGTCATGTTACAGAGAGAGCTGGAGAGAGAGTGAGAAGATAGAGAATGTGAGTGAGTTAGTGAGTGAGTTCTCTTCTTCAGTGTTCACTCACAAAGTGGACGTGCTCACTATGCGTTGGCAGTTTACAGCAAAACCGAGATATTTGCGCTTTCTGCCCTACCTCCCTGTTTAACATGAGTACATTTTTTTTTCCTTTAAAATATTACGTTGGAATAAGTATGTATTTTATGGTTTTTGGAAGCCTCCATGCCGCAAAATTGATCACTATATAACATTTTTTTTTTAATTTACAGCATTTACCCTTCGTTGGTGTCTGCCCCGGGGGTTAGAGGGGGGGGGGGGAGGAGAGAAGACATGGTGGTTATGGTTAGTCGAAGGTCCCGGTATCACTGCAACGAATTAAAATCTAGAATTGCTCAAACCGCCTGTGCAGTGGAATCATCCGAATTAACATCTCATCTCATTGAATGATCCAACAAAGGAAAGTAGTTGCCAAAAGACATAAAGCCAAGCTGCACCGAAAGTGAACGCAGCTTAACTGTCCTTCTTCATACGATATCTTCATTATAGTAAGCAATGAAATATCGAAACACAACCCGGATAAAATACAGCTCACGGTGTGCATAGAGCCATAAACTCAGCAGCTGCGCAGCAAGACGGCTTGGAATATGAGGAAGCTGCAAAAGCAACACTTTTCAGACTATGCCTCAATGGTTCTTGCGCCTATCCGCCATATTGACAGTATTCCAATGACGACGTATATGCAATCAACACAGAACACCTTTGTGCACACTGTAGAGGATTTCAGATAACAGGCACATAATCCGTTTCACCGGCGCAGATCCCAACACTGAACTTCCTTCTATACACTTATCTGTATTGGAAAGATAGAACTGAACATCTGTACGGCTAAAAACGCAACAGTGAACGCTGACACCAACATGACAGCGCCATATTAAAACCAGAAGTCCGGGAAGACAAATAAACAGGAGAATAAAGGCCGCTTGTCATGGGCAGTCGTCAGTGTTCGGATCTTAGTTCACCCCGACAGAAACAACTTTTGAACTGTGATTCCACTCGCGTTTTCCTAGTCCGGAGCACGATGAGCTATTCAGCCACCCGCTTCCCTACTTTAGTTGATTACAATGATGGGGTTGGGTGGGCGAGCAAATCAAATACACGCATGAGGAACACACACATAATAAGCGTAATTTGTTAGGAGTCGTGCTAGCGAAGTGATAAGTTCGCTTATTTTATGGCTCGCAATGTAATTCATAATTATGACTTTTTCTCGATATCACCATCATGTGTCACACCGGTTGTCGTAGGCGATCATGTCCTTTCCATATTTTTCTATCCACAGTGCATCGTATTAATTCTGTTGTTGACTCTTTTCCATGCCATGACTCCAAGATATCTAGTATCTTCTCTCTTTGTCGTGCAATCTCTCTTTCCCTGCATTATTTCCATTGTTATTTCTGTTGTGTTTCTTGTGTCTGATGTTGTGCCTAATTATTTCCCGCTTTGCACTTGTTTCTCTATATAGGTAAATGTGAACTGCTATACTTGGAACCATGCACATAAGACCTTGCGAAACCTTCGGCAAGTAAAGAAAAACGAAATACAATAAAAATGTTGAAAACCCACTCATCTGTTGGGTTATATTTCGTGGGAATACTATTTGTAAACACACGTTTTAAAGGCAGTATGTGATAGGACAGATGGGCTATGTCAGCGTCTCTTGAGAACTTCTACACTGTAAACGATGGATGAGGAAGAACGTCAGGACAATATTTGACTTTAGTTGTTGATTATAATGAAACTATACGAATACACGCAGGAGGATGTTACACACACACACACACACACACACACACACACACGCACGCGCGCGCACACACACACACCACACATGATAATGTTTGTATATGCTGGGTTCGTGGTGGCAAGTGGTTAGTACGTTTGTTTACGGCTCCGATTTAATTTCTAATAAGTCACGGTCCACCAAGCCTCTGAATATGTGGGATAACTGAAATTGCATGGAAGAGTTGTACGGTCTAGTATGATACTAACCACTTCATCTATGAAGGTCAGCAAAAAATGTGTGCATTAATGCGATACTACTCAACACAACCAACAATGAATAGTGTTACTTTTTTGTTTAATATTGTCTTGAAATGCAGTACAAGTGCATGAATTTACATAAATACTAATCAGGTAGTTCGAGTTATCTACTCTTGGGCAGGAGAGCCAGTCTGTAGAAGCTGCAATTGTGTTGGAGTTGTGGTAATGTCCGATATAGAAAGTTGCTGATAGATGGCTGTAGTTTGAGCAGGGCTTGCCTTTCTTTCTTAAGACCAAATGTGTATGAGTACAGTGAATAATCGGGGTCATTGACCTGTCATTGTTCATGACCTTCATCTTTAGGGTTGTCTCCAGTTAGGAACACTAGATATCGGGAGAGAACCGTCATCACACATCGATAAGTGTCATAGGGGCCAACGTCGGTGAATCGTATCAAATGGTATTTCATGGCTGACTATTCATTAAAGTTTTTATTACAGATCAGAACTTGATAACCCTTGGAATAAGACCGTTTTAGAGTCATGTTATACAATTTATCAACGTAAAAATGTGCAATAAAGTTAAAACGCGTCACACGCACACAAAACATATGTGCAAGAAACAAAAACAACTCTTGTAAAAGAGATGTTTCGATTACCTCACCATATTTGTGTAGGGTGTTAATCTAGCTTTAGTATTGATGTGTTTGCGTGTTGTGCTTCTTGTTGTCCTCCCTACCATAATAGCTGCTTGGTGATCGTTATCAGTTTGAATTGTGTAAGCATATGCAGAAGGAAATAACAGCGTGTCGTGTATGGTAGCGATGGCGATCAATTCTTTCAACAACTATTTTTGATGTGAATATTTCAGTTGCTCTATATTTTTGGTGAGTTTTAGTGTCATACCGTTCGAGGTCTTTCTTCTGATCATTTCTCTCTTGCTGCTTTTTTTTCTCTTTAAACGTTGGTATCACATTTGTTAAAACATGACATGCCAGCATTTAAATATACAATTGCTGCAGTGGTAGAGGAAGTTGTTGGTTGAGAAGACCTAACATTGCAGGATCTATAAATGACAACATCCAACGTTTTCCAGCAGAACTCTGAAACTAAGAAAGTCCGCCACATCACCAACCAGGGTCTAACAGCTAACGGCTGTCATTGAGCCTATGACATAAGTTAACATCCACATTGGATATAAGAGTCTACCTGGGGCTTCATACGATGTTGGGAAAGTAGGCTGCACACTGTAGTTGCCACGTAGAGTACAGGGTGGGATGCTATTATGTCCGCTCCCCTCCTCCCAAATTGAAAAAAAAAACTTTGATGCAAACGAGAATCGAACCAACATTCACATAACAAATACACGACCGACTGAATCCTCTCGACAACCAGTTCATGTATACATGTCATGGGGAAAGAAATGATTCCTTTAAGATTTTAGCTCACAGTAATCGTGTAATAAAATGGATTTCACTGTATCTTCCTCATTTTTTGGAAAGCTGCTTTGCCTGATCTATTCTGTATATCGCCCCTGTTGTGCACCTTCCATCCGAGGTTAACATTGTTCCCAGATATCCTTTATTTTTGCTTTCCTTCATTACAATCTCTAACATTTATTTGAACTTATTTTCACTCTTAGCGATTAATACTGTATCATCAGCATACCTTGGGTTATTTATGACATCCAATTGTTATTTCAGGCATGTCCCTTATGGATCTAAAAATAATCTCATTACACATATTAAAAAATCCGGTTACAGCACATAACTTTGTCTAACACCCTGTTTTATTTGTTGAAACATTTCCATCGATTTCCAGTTCTTATGGTCGCTGTTTGTTGCCAGTACATGTTCTTTATTATTCTTAGATCTTTGCTGTCAAAGTTTATGCCTTCTAAAATTTTGATTATTTCTTGTGCTTTACTTTGTCAATGCTTTGGTATAATCTATGAAACATAGGTATAGATCTGTTTTCCCCTCTATTGCTCTTTTTACTAAAGATCTTGTGATCTATACGGTATTGCTTGTTCATTTATCTCCACAAAACCACAGTGTTCATCACTAATTCCTGGACTGATTTTATTTCGCACTCTTCGCATGATGATTCTTAGTAATATCTTAGTCATGTGACACATAAGACTTATTGTGCGATGATCATCGCATTCAATCGCACTAGATTTCTTTGGTAGGGCTAATAATATTGATTTCAATAGGTCATCTGGTATATATCCGCTGTTTTAGATATCATTCAATATTTGTGTTATTATTTCTATTCCAAAATCATCCATGGCTTCAATCTCTTCTTTAGTTATATTATCTGGTCCAGGAGCTTTTCTGCATTCGTATTGCGCAGGTGTCTTCCACTTCTTTGGGTATTTCTGGTCCCTCCCCATTATCTTTAATATTGACATCTGTTCGTTCATCATAAAAAACATCTTTAAATGTACTTTGTCCATCAATCCCTTACGCTTTTTCTGCACTTTTTCTTAGTTCATGAATGAGATATGTAAGAACAGAGTAAAAATGAAACGTTCTGAAAGAGGCCAAAGCAAAAACACTAATGTCCTATATAGAAAGAAACAATCTTCAATGTTGGCCATGAAACGTGAAGGGAACAGCTGAAATATATTGTGACAACTGGGAAATTGAGGGACGAAGAGAAAGACGAAGCAAAGAGAAAGGATACCAGACAGCTTAGGAGAATGGCTTGTCAGAAGGTCAACAACAAAAATGATAAATAACTGTCAGATCGAAAGTTGTGGGAGATACATGATCACCTACGTCAGCAGACATGGTACATGATGATGATGATCGTGTAATTCGCTGTTTTATTTTCAAAGCTAGAAAAGTAGTTCGTTATGTTTCAATGTTAATTAGGGGGAAATGTTTTTAGAAATACAGCAAATACAAGGTAACAAGTCAGTAAGCGAATAATCTTTGTGCCTAGTGCATATGGGAAGTCTAAATTGAATCCCGCGACTGATGTCAATTAATTTAAGACATTGCACAATAAGAGGAAAGTTATCTTCCACTGAGAGATGCTCTAGTGGACGTAGAAATCGGGGGGTCACATGTTATTATTAGAAGACAAAAATGTCACATGTTATGCTGAGTTAAAATCATCATCACTAACACACATATCCAAAGGTGTTCCGACCTTCTCAAATGTTCACCAAGCACACAGCGACTAACTGTGCCAGCTCGGTGTTGGTTGACAAACCTCTCTTCGTCCAGTTCTAGTAAGTCTATCTTCATCGCCCCACCTCCACCCTCAAGTTATAAAATTTCACTTATCTCAAGTCCCTCCTCCTTCTATCCATCCTAGAGATCTCTGACCTATCCATAATGACTGTCCATCTTACATGATAGTCGAACTAGTTAATCTATCTACTCTGTCGTTGCCTTATCGTTGACCTCATGTAATGTCTCTAGCCACTGCCTGCCTGAGCATGCTCATCGAGTCACTCAGCCACAGACATGAGTGCAACTAGTGAATGTTCTTGTCACAGTCATCATCTACATCGGCACGCTACTGATTGTCTTTGTGTGAGCGACACTATCTCATATGTTCTACCACGGGGACATGCAGTAAACATTCCAGCAATTCGTTGATGACGCACTACAGAACCATCTATAGATCACAGCGTTAGTGTGCATTTAATCCCTGCGAGCTTTTGTTATCACATGATCATATGACTATTCAAACATAAGCTGACAAGCTACGATCAAATTTTACTCCCATATACTGGTCCCTATTACCTCCACGCCTCGTTATTGTTATATATATATATATAAATATATATATATAATATATATATTATATATTATATTATGTGTGAGTGTGTGTGTGTGTGTGTGTGTGTTTAATTGACACTTCCGGTATAAACAATGGAGAAAAGTTTGTCCATCGTGATTTTTTTTTTTTCATTAAAAAAAAAAAAAATGCAATTCCTGATTAGACGCCATCTCGAGTCTCCGCGAACTAGGAAACCCAAAGTTGGGTCACTGCCTCAACACCCCCCCCCCCCCCCCCCATATTATGCCAGTATTTC
Organism: Megaustenia siamemsis; assembly: GCA_032433765.1. Classification (NCBI taxonomy): domain Eukaryota; kingdom Metazoa; phylum Mollusca; class Gastropoda; order Stylommatophora; family Ariophantidae; genus Megaustenia; species Megaustenia siamemsis. The sequence continues at coordinate 48,139,984 of JAVIAB010000160.1, read as the reverse complement.
TGTGAAATGTGCGTGTTACGGAAGTGAAAATGAGCGACGATATCAGGTAACATCTGTAGAACCACCACAACAGTGTCGAGACAAAAGGGGCGAGCTAGAAAGTTGCATTGACGTCCGAGAAGATTAAACAAAAAAAGTGAAGAGAAAGTTGGCTACACACACAAAAAAATGTGTCCCTCATCTCACAAAATGTCACTGCCTACTATAGGCAGACATATTTTATCAACACTCTTCACACAGCCGTCATCTTTCTGTCCATGCTTTATGCGAGCACCCTCGGATCCTTTCTTTGCGCTGAACTCTCCTCGCCTCGAATTAGCAGTCAAGAAATGGCCGTCATCGGCTGCAGGGCATTATGTTTTCAACAGTGGCCGTCGAGGCCCAGATATCATCGGATATCAAAGCTTCTTTGTGAGCTGACGCAAGACGGATTTGGTCCGTCTGAAAAGAATGCAAAGCAGACAGGAACAAAAATAGGCAAGGAGGCTTTATGACAGTGATCACATTTTCTTTGAGTCGCAGTCAAACGAGTAGCCAAGGCTTTCAGAAATAACAATACTATTTACTGTGAGATTTATCAAAGACGTCTTTATACATAAATACATATTTAAAGAAACACACGGTCTACGTCTACGGAAGATAGCATGGCGGCAAGACTGTTCTAGCGTTCCCTTATTATCATGTACACGACCACAAATGCGGTATTCGAACAGACATATATTCTTGACATGTATCGTTCCGATCTTCAGCACAGTTGTTAACAATGGAGTCTCACTAGAGACATATGTTCTAATTGGTCTTCCCTGCACAACAAACATTCTCGTCAGATATGCATTTTTGGACAACTCTACATACGTTCCCATGTTGCCTCATTTAAATTCAAGATTTACACGGTCGACAACTTGAACTCTTCTTCCTACCTACTGTTGTGGGCAAATGATGAAGATAGTTATAGATCTAATACTGGACATTTGTTACAAAGATAGTTTTAGATCTTATACTGGACATTTGTTACAAAGATAGTTATAGATCTAATACGGACATTGTTACAAAGATAGTTATAGATCTAATACTGGACATTTTGTTACAAAGATAGTTATAGATCTAATACTGGACATTTGTTACAAAGATAGTTATAGATCTAATACTGGACATTTGTTACAAAGATAGTTATAGATCTAATACTGGACATTTGTTACAAAGATAGTTATAGATCTAATACTGGACATTTGTTACAAAGATAGTTATAGATCTAATACTGACATTTGTTACAAAGATAGTTATAGATCTAATACTGGACATTTGTTACAAGATAGTTTAGATCTAATACTGGACATTTGTTACAGATAGTATAGATCTAATACTGGACATTTGTTACAAAGATAGTTATAGATCTATACTGACATTTGTTACAAAAAAAAAGAGAGAATCTAAATATGGACATTTGTTACAAGATAGTTATATATCTAATACTGGACATTTGTACAAAGATAGTTGCTACGTGCCAGCGTAATCATTCGAATTAATCTCATATCCCAAACAAAGATAGGTAACTGTAGTCCCCAACGTAGCAGTCTTAGCACACGCCAAAAGACATAAGGCGAAACCGCGCAGAAAGTGAACACAGCCAACTGTTCCCTGTCATACGAAATCATCATTCATCGTAAACAATTGGAATGTCGAAACATGATCAAAACGGATGAGACACACAGCTCACGGTGTGCACAGAGCACTTAACTCAGTAGCTCCTGCAACAAGCCAGACTTAGAATATGAGGAAACTGTAACAGGAACACTTTTCATGCATAGCATTCTTCTTGACTTGTCCTCTTAGTTCTTGACTGTTAATGTTATCACGCAAGCAAACTCCCATTTTACATCTGGCACATTTCTCTTCTGCTGTATCTATTTGATTCATTATTCTAGAACCTAATGACTTCTTTTGACATTGATAGCATAAGGTTGGAATGAGGACTTCTGAAGAGAGCGCTTATTTTTAAATGAAATATTTGTTTTTCTACTAAGATTGTTTTTGTGTGTAACGAAGCCATTTGATGAAAGGCGCAGCATGCGCTACAGGAGTCTACTGTCACTGTTTTTTTGTTACCCGTAACTCGACCATCCAGATATTTGAATCTATATGGGGGCTTAGTTGCTCACCAGCACTTGAAATTAGAGCGGCCAGTACTTACAGCTGACTGCATGCGTCGGAATCGACGAATAAATACCTGATCCAGACTCTACTCCATCTCCTAGTAGTACCCCTAAAAAATACTAACCAGTTTGACAAAGCAAGTAGAGATCAAAGTGAAAAGGCAAGCCGGTACAAAAAAATGCTATGACGAAGACGTTCATGTCGATCTAAAGGGCGTAAATAGAGCGGGTTGTCGTAAACTAGCGACTCAAGGCATACCTACTCATTTAACGTCCTGGTATCATTAGATAATGGCGAGGAGTAGTCATCGGGTGGACGCTAAAGAAGGCGAAGAATCAGCATATTTAATTTGCTTTAGTTATTTATCCACTCTTTTGACAGCAATATTCTGCCTTTCCCTGACACTGTTCATTACTTTCGTTTTATGGATGATTCATTACTGAACATCTAATTAACTAAACCCACAAAAACCTAAACGGATAATATTCACGCTGACATATTAAAATCCACACGGAACACAAATAGACATTAGATTTGCTTTGATCAATAATGTCGGCAATTACTACATCAAGTCAGATAATAGTTGTAGGGCAGCGATGGACGGATATACAAACACTAAAGAAGATTTTTTAAATGAACTAATACTGAACAGAAGTAGTAAAAATATACGACAACTCATCAAGGAAATTATTGCTTTAAATTTGATTACTACAAGCAGACATTTGATGTCTTCAGCGATCAATTTTTGCTACACTTTGAGACCAGCAAAGGTCACGAACTTGTCTCTGGGGTCTTATCTCATCTGCTTCCTCAAAGTTTGTTGTGCGGGATTGCTTCTGTAGGCCAAACTTTCGTTCTCTGGCAGATATTTCAAGTACCTGGGAAGTATTTTCAGACAGGATGTAAGAATCGATTGAGAGATTGGAACACGATCTCAGAAGGGCAGCACAGTTATATATTAACTGTCATCGTATACACACATCAAGACACCAACTGATAAATCGTTAGTTACTGCCGCTTCTCTATTATCAATGCCAACGACTAACGTTATCAAAGAGGCATAACAAAGGAGTATGATAAGAAGTGGGGTGACGGGGTTTGAGAAAATATTAATGTCCCCAGAAAGGACAGAATGAGTGAGAGCTGGTGATGCGAGAAAAACAGTTGCAGCCACACTCAGCATCAACCATGCCATCATAATGCTGCTGATCTAGCTGATCATGACTCTCTACAGCGTTCCGTCTGTACAGCTGTTTATCAATTCTGTTGTTGACTTCCTACCAAATCCCTGCATATTATGTCATTTCTCTCCGCTTCCCTCAATCTCTTCTTCCATTTATTTGTTCATGTTCTCATATTCACTTGTTCCCTTCTCATAACAAGACCAAGACATGATGTCTGTTTTCTCCTGGTGGTGTAGATAGGTTTGTTTTATGTTTTGATCCCTTTAGAATATTGACGTTACACTAGTAGTGTAATCAAACACATAAGAGATGCAGAAAATAAAGTAGTTCGGTCCTCTCGTGAGTATCGCGTTTAGGCTGTGTCGTGTTGTCAACATCAGCCGATGATCTGGCATCACGGCGATAGAACATCGAGTCAGTTGAGCAAACATAAATCCCACAACGGTGCGGGTTACAACAGCTAGTGCTACACACTTGCTCAGGGCTTTTAAGACTAGCTTACCGCAACATTACACTGCATATGTGGATATGATAAGTGAAGATTTGAAGGTATATACAGTATATATTATAAATGAAAGAAAGAATAAACATTTTTAAAAAGATATGGTTATACCTTTACGTAGGTGAGGCACAAAACAAAGGCAGAACAACGTTGCATTTCAGTAAACTCTAACAATAGACACAACACACACAAAATATAGGTACACATGAAAATATAACTAAATAGTTTCGCATTTTTATGTCTTTACCCCTGTATATATATAGTTTTCCAAGTTATAGTATTGGGGTTTCTTTTATTGTCATGTTACAGAGAGAGCTGGAGAGAGAGTGAGAAAGATAGAGAATGTGAGTGATGAGTGAGTGAGTTCTCTTCTTCAGTGTTCACTCACAAAGTGGACGTGCTCACTATGCGTTGGCAGTTTACAGCAAAACCGAGATATTTGCGCTTTCTGCCCTACACATCCCTGTTTAACATGAGTACATTTTTTTTTCCTTTAAAATATTACGTTGGGAATAAGTATGTAGTTTATGGTTTTTGGAAGCCTCCATGCCGCAAAATTGATCACTATATACATTTTTTTTTTAATTTACAGCATTTACCCTTCGTTGGGTTCTGCCCCGGGGTTGAGAGGGGGGGGGGAGGAGAGAAGACATGGTGGTTATGGTTAGTCGAAGGTCCCGGTATCACTGCAAACGAATTAAAATCTAGAATTGCTCAACCGCCTGTGCCAGTGGAATCATCCGAATTAACATCTCATCTCATTGAATGATCCAAACAAAGGAAAGTAGTTGCCAAAAGACATAAAGCCAAGCTGCACCGAAAGTGAACGCAGCTTAACTGTCCTTCTTCATACGATATCTTCATTATAGTAAGCAATGAGAATATCGAAACACAACCCGGATAAAATACAGCTCACGGTGTGCATAGAGCCATAAACTCAGCAGCTGCGGCAGCAAGCCGGACTTGGAATATGAGGAAGCTGCAACAAGCAACACTTTTCAGACTATGCCTCAATGGTTCTTGCCGCCTATCCGCCATATTGACAGGTATTCCAATGACGACGTATATTGCAATCAACACAGAACACACTTTGTGCACACTGTAGAGGATTTCAGATAACAGGCACATAATCCGTTTCACCGGCGCAGATCCCACACTGAACTTCCTATCTATACACTTATCTGTATTGGAAAGATAGAACTGAACATCTGTACGGCTAAAAACGCAACAGTGAACGCTGACACCAACATGACAGCGCCATATTAAAACCAGAAGTCCGGGAAAGACAAATAAACAGGAGAATAAAGGCCGCTTGTCATGGGCAGTCGTCAGGTGTTCGGATCTTAGTTCACCCCGACAGAAACAACTTTTGAACTGTGATTCCAACTCGCGTTTTCCTAGTCCGGAGCACGATGAGCTATTCAGCCACCCGCTTCCCTACTTTAGTTGATTACAATGATGGGGGTTGGGTGGGCGAGCAAATCAAATACACGCATGAGGAACACACACACATAATAAGCGTAATTTGTTAGGAGTCGTGCTAGCGAAGTGATAAGTTCGCTTATTTATGGCTCGCAATGTAATTCATAATTATGACTTTTTCTCGATATCACCATCATGTGTCACACCGGTTGTCGTAGGCGATCATGTCCTTCCATATTTTTCTATCCACAGTGCATCGTATTAATTCTGTTGTTGACTCTTTTCCATGCCATGACTCCAAGATATCTAGTATCTTCTCTCTTTGTCGTGCAATCTCTCTTTCCCTGCATTATTTCCATTGTTATTTCTGTTGTGTTTCTTGTGTCTGATGTTGTGCCTAATTATTTCCCGCTTTGCACTTGTTTCTCTATATAGGTAAATGTGAACTGCTATACTTGAAACCATGCACTAAGAACCTTGCGGCAAGTAAAGATATATTTACACATATGAAAACACGAATAAAAATGTTGAAAACCACTCATCTGTTGGGTTTATATTTCGTGGGAATACTATTTGTAAACACACGTTTTAAAGGCAGTATGTGATAGGACAGATGGGCTATGTCAGCGTCTCTTGAGAACTTCTACACTGTAAACGATGGATGAGGAAGAAACGTCAGGACAATATTTGACTTTAGTTGTTGATTATAATGAAACTATACGAATACACGCAGGAGGATTTACACACACACACACACACACACACCACACACGCACGCGCGCACACACACACACACACACATGATAATGTTTGTAATATGCTGGGTTCGTGGTGGCCAAGTGGTTAGTACGTTTGTTTACGGCTCCGAATTTAATTTCTAAATAAGTCACGGTCCACCAAGCCTCTGAATATGTGGGATAACTGAAATTGCATGGAAGAGTTGTACGGTCTAGTATGATACTAACCACTTCATCTATGAAATGGTCAGCAAAAAATGTGCATTAATGCGATACTACTCAACACAACCAACAATGAATAGTGTTACTTTTTTTTTAATATTGTCTTGATAATGCAGTACAAGTGCATGAATTTACATAAATACTAATCAGGTAGTTCGAGTTATCTACTCTTGGGCAGGAGAGCCAGTCTGTAGAAGCTGCAATTGTGTTGGAGTTGTGGTAATGTCCGATATAGAAAGTTGCTGATAGATGGCTGTAGTTTGAGCAGGGCTTGCCTTTCTTTCTTAAGACCAAATGTGTATGAGTACAGTGAATAATCGGGGTCATTGACCTGTCATTGTTCATGACCTTCATCTTTAGGGTTGTCTCCAGTTAGGGAACACTAGATATCGGGATGAGAACCGTCATCACACATCGATAAGTGTCATAGGGGCCAACGTCGGTGAATCGTATCAAATGGTATTTCATGGCTGACTATTCATTAAAGTTGTTTAATTACAGATCAGAACTTGATAACCCTTGGAATAAGACCGTTTTAGAGTCATGTTATACAATTTATCAACGTAAAAATGTGCAATAAAGTTAAAACGTCACACGCACACACACAAAACATATGTGCAAGAAACAAATTACAAACTCTTGTAAAAAGAGATGTTTCGATTAACCTCACCACTATTTGTGTAGGGTTATAATCTAGCTTTAGTATTGATGTGTTTGCGTGTTGTGGCTTCTTGTTGTCCTCCCTACCATAATAGCTGCTTGGTGATCGTTATCAGTTTGAATTGTGTAAGCATATGCAGAAGGAAATAACAGCGTGTCGTGTATGGTAGCGATGGCGATCAATTCTTTCAACAACTATTTTTGATGTGAATATTTCAGTTGCTCTATATTTTTGGTGAGTTTTAGTGTCATACCGTTCGAGGTCTTTCTTCTGATCAATTTCTCTCTTGCTGCTTTTTTTTTCTCTTTAAACGTTGGTATCACATTTGTTAAAAATGACATGCCAGCATTTAAAATATACAATTGCTGCAGTGGTAGAGGAAGTTGTTGGTTGAGAAGACCTAACATTGCAGGATCTATAAGATGACAACATCCAACGTTTTCCAGCAGAACTCTGGAAACTAAGAAAGTCCGCCACATCACCAACCAGGGTCTAACAGCTAACGGCTGTCATTGAGCCTATGACATAAGTTAACATCCACATTGGATATAAGAGTCTACCTGGGGGCTTCATACGAGTGTTGGGAAAGTAGGCTGCACACTGTAGTTGCCACGTAGAGTACAGGGTGGGATGCTATTATGTCCGCTCCCCTCCTCCCAAATTGAAAAAAAAAACTTTGATGCAAACGAGAATCGAACCAACATTCACATAACAAATACACGACCGACTGAATCCTCTCGACAACCAGTTCATGTATACATGTCATGGGGAAAGAAATGATTCCTTTAAGATTTTAGCTCACAGTAATCGTGTAATAAAAATGGATTTCACTGTATCTTCCTCATTTTTTGGAAAGCTGCTTTTGCCTGATCTATTCTGTATATCGCCCCTGTTGTGCACCTTCCATCCGAGGTTAACATTGTTCCCAGATATCCTTTATTTTTGCTTTCCTTCATTACAATCTCTAACATTTATTTGAACTTATTTTCACTCTTAGCGATTAAGACTGTATCATCAGCATACCTTGGTTATTTATGACATCCAATTGTTATTTCAGGCATGTCCCTTATGGATCTAAAAATAATCTCATTACACATATTAAATAAATCCGGTTACAGCACATAACTTTGTCTAACACCCTGTTTTATTTGTTGAAACATTTCCAATCGATTTCCAGTTCTTATGGTCGCTGTTTGTTGCCAGTACATGTTCTTTATTATTCTTAGATCTTTGCTGTCAAAGTTTATGCCTTCTAAAATTTTGATTATTTCTTGGTGCTTTACTTTGTCAAATGCTTTGGTATAATCTATGAAACATAGGTATAGATCTGTTTTCCCCTCTATTGCTCTTTTTACTAAAGATCTTGTGATCTATACGGTATTGCTTGTTCATTTATCTCCAACAAAACCACAGTGTTCATCACTAATTCCTGGACTGATTTTATTTCGCACTCTTCGCATGATGATTCTTAGTAATATCTTAGTCATGTGACACATAAGACTTATTGTGCGATGATCATCGCATTCAATCGCACTAGATTTCTTTGGTAGGGCTAATAATATTGATTTCAATAGGTCATCTGGTATATATCCGCTGTTTTAGATATCATTCAATATTTGTGTTATTATTTCTATTCCAAAATCATCCATGGCTTCAATCTCTTCTTTAGTTATATTATCTGGTCCAGGAGCTTTTCCTGCATTCGTATTGCGCAAGGTGTCTTCCACTTCTTTGGGTATTTCTGGTCCCTCCCCATTATCTTTAATATTGACATCTGTTCGTTCATCATAAAAAACATCTTAATGTACTTTGTCCATCAATCCCTTACGCTTTCTTGTACAATCAACAGTTCTCCTTACCATGTACATGTAAGAAGAGTAATGAAAACGTTCTGAAAGAGGCCAAAGCAAAAAAACAACTAATGTCCTATAATAGAAAGAAACAATCTTCAATTGTTGGCCATGAAACGTGAAGGGAACAGCTGAAATATATTGTGACAACTGGGAAAATTGAGGGACGAAGAGAAAGACGGAAGCAAAGAGAAAGGATACCAGACAGCTTAGGAGAATGGCTTGTCAGAAGGTCAACAACAAAAATGATAAATAACTGTCAGATCGAAAGTTGGAGAGAGACATGATCACCTACGTCAGCAGACATGGTACATGATGATGATGAATCGTGTAATTCGCTGTTTTATTTTCAAAGCTAGAAAAGTAGTTCGTTATGTTTCAATGTTAATTAGGGGGAAATGTTAATTTAGAAATACAGCAAATACAAGGTAACAAGTCAGTAAGCGAATAATCTTTGTGCCTAGTGCATATGGGAAGTCTATAATTGAATCCCGCGACTGATGTCAATTAATTTAAGACATTGCACAATAAGGAGGAAAGTTATCTTCCACTGAGAGATGCTCTAGTGGACGTAGAAATCGGGGGGTCACATGTTATTATTAGAAGACAAAAATGTCACATGTTATGCTGAGTTAAAATCATCATCACTAACACACATATCCAAAGGTGTTCCGACCTTCTCAAAATGTTCACCAAGCACACAGCGACTAACTGTGCCAGCTCGGTGTTGGTTGACAAACCCTCTCATTCGTCCAGTTCTAGTAAAGTCTATCTTCATCGCCCCACCTCCACCCTCAAAGTTATAAAATTTCACTTATCTCAAAGTCCCTCCTTCCTTCTATCCATCTCTCAGAGATCTCTGACCTATCCATAATGACTGTCCATCTTACATGATAGTCGAACTAGTTAATCTATCTACTCTGTCGTTGCCTTATCGTTGACCTCATGTAATGTCTCTAGCCACTGCCTGCCTGAGCATGCTCATCGAGTCACTCAGCACACACATGAGTGCAACTAGGTGAATGTTCTTGTCACAGTCATCATCTACATCGGCACGCTACTGATTGTCTTTGTGTGAGCGACACTATCTCATAAGTAGTTCTACCACGGGGACATGCAGTAAACATTCCAGCAATTCGTTGATGACGCACTACAGAACCATCTATAGATCACAGCGTTAGTGTGCAATTTAATCCCCTGCGAGCTTTTGTTATCACATGATCAATATGACTATTCAAACATAAGCTGACAAGCTACGATCAAATTTTACTCCCATATACTGGTCCCTATTACCTCCACGCCTCGTTATTGTTATATATATATATATATATATATATATATATATATATATATATATATATATGTGTGGTGTGTGTGTGTGTGTGTGTGTGTGTGTTAATTGACACTTCCGGTATAAACAATGGAGAAAAGTTGTCCATCGTGATTTTTTTTTTTTCATTAAAAAAAAAAAAATGCAATTCCTGATTAGACGCCATCTCGAGTCTCCGCGAACTAGGAAACCCAAAGTTGGGTCACTGCCTTCAACACCCCCCCCCCCCCCCCATATTATGCCAGTATTTCTGTGAGAATGTGCGTGTTACGGAAGTGAAAATGAGCGACGATATCAGGTAACATCTGTAGAACCACCACAACAGTGGTCGAGACAAAAGGGGCGGGAGCTAGAAAGTTGCATTGACGTCCGAGAAGATTAAACAAAAAAAGTGAAGAGAAAGTTGGCTACACACACAAAAAATGTGTCCCTCATCTCACAAAATGTCACTGCCTACTATAGGCAGACATATTTTATCAACACTCTTCACACAGCCGTCATCTTTCTGTCCATGCTTTATGCGAGCACCCTCGGATCCTTTCTTTGCGCTGAACTCTCCTCGCCTCGAATTAGCAGTCAAGAAATGGCCGTCATCGGCTGCAGGGCATTATGTTTTCAACAGTGGGCCGTCGAGGCCCAGATATCATCGGATATCAAAGCTTCTTTGTGAGCTGACGCAAGACGGATTTGGTCCGTCTGAAAAGAATGCAAAGCAGACAGGAACAAAAATAGGCAAGGAGGCTTTATGACAGTGATCACATTTTCTTTGAGTCGCAGTCAAACGAGTAGCCAAGGCTATTCAGAAATAACAATACTATTAACTGTGAGATTTATCAAAGACGTCTTTATACATAAATACATATTTAAAGAAACACACGGTCTACGTCTACGGAAGATAGCATGGCGGCAAGACTGTTCTAGCGTTCCCTTATTATCATGTACACGACCACAAAATGCGGTTATTCGAACAGACATATATTCTTTGACATGTATCGTTCCGATCTTCAGCACAGTTGTTAACAATGGAGTCTCACTAGAGACATATGTTCTAATTGGTCTTCCCTGCACAACAAACATTCTCGTCAGATATGCATTTTTGGACAACTCTACATACGTTCCCATGTTGGCCTCATTTAAATTCAAGATTTACACGGTCGACAACTTGAACTCTTCTTCCTACCTACTGTTGTGGCAAATGATGAAGATAGTTATAGATCTAATACTGGACATTTGTTACAAAGATAGTTATAGATCTAATACTGGACATTTGTTACAAAGATAGTTATAGATCTAATACTGGACATTTGTTACAAAGATAGTTATAGATCTAATACTGGACATTTGTTACAAAGATAGTTATAGATCTAATACTGGACATTTGTTACAAAGATAGTTATAGATCTAATACTGGACATTTGTTACAAAGATAGTTATAGATCTAATACTGGACATTTGTTACAAAGATAGTTATAGATCTAATACTGGACATTTGTTACAAAGATAGTTATAGATCTAATACTGGACATTTGTTACAAAGATAGTTATAGATCTAATACTGGACATTTGTTACAAAGATAGTTATAGATCTAATACTGGACATTTGTTACAAAGATAGTTATAGATCTAATACTGGACATTTGTTACAAAGATAGTTATAGATCTAATACTGGACATTTGTTACAAAGATCTAATAGTGGACATTTGTTACAAAGATAGTTATATATCTAATACTGGACATTTGTTACAAAGATAGTTATAGATCTAATACTGGACATTTGTTACAAAGATAGTTATAGATCTAATACTGGACATTTGTTACAGAAACGACAATTTAAGTGAACAATTTTTCAGTCCAAAGTTAACCTCAAGTGTTCCCATGAGTCAGACGCTCGTGAGTTGTATCGTTCCCTGTTAGAGTGGATTTGTAGATGATCGTTTACACGAACTATAAGCGAAGAAGAACACTGATGTCCTTATATGTAGACATTCTCTCTGTATGGTAAAGTTTAACACTTCACTCTTTAGTGACATTATATGTTAAGCAACGCACTTTCTCTAACGCTTTTTACCTCTTGAACATGTTACTGGCAATGTGTCGGATGTAATCATTATATACATTACTATGTAAGTATGAAAAGAGAGCCGTCAGACTTTCTACGAAAATGAAAAACGTTATTCATCATCATGTGCCATACCGGTTGGCGTAGGCGATCATGTCCCTCCACAATCTTCTATCTACAGTGCATCGTATCAGTTCTGTTGTTGACTGTTTTCCATGCCATGACACCAAGCTATCCAGTATTTTCTCTCTTTGTCGTCCGCGATCTCTCTTTCCTTTTATTTGCCAGTTGTAACCAAGTATTCCAACTTTCATCTTCTCATGATGTGCCCAAAAATGTTGATTGCTTCTTTCTGATGTTTTTTAAGAGCTCCCTTTTTGTGTTGGCCTCTTTGAGATCTTCCTCATTGGTCTTTCTAGCTGTCCAGGGAACTTTCAACATTTTTCTGAGAAATCCCATCTCTGTGGTCTCCAATCGTCTTTTCATTTGTTTGTCTATTGTCCATGATTCGCTTCCATAGGTCAGAATTGGTTCTATATATCACCGATGAACTATCTTTCTCATTGTTATTGACATAGATTTGTTGCAGAAGATATTTTTCATTTTCTGAAATGCTATTTTAGCCTGAGCTATTCTGCTTTTTTATTTATGTGGTGCATCTCCCATCTGATGTTATTATTGTGCTCAAGTATTTGAAACGTTGCACTTATTTCAGACTTGTCTCGTTTATTTTTATGCTGCATGATGGTGGTGATTGTTTCTTCAATATAACCATTACTTCTGTTTTTTTTATTCAGACTGAGACCTTTCTTGTTGCTTTCTTTTACTATTATGTCTATCATTTCTTGTAGTTCATTCTCTGTCTCTGCTATTAAGACTGTGTCATCCGCATATCACAAATTATTTATGTTGTGACCGTTGACTTCAATTCCATTTTTGTCTACTATTGATCTCGTAATATATTCGCTGTAAAGTGAAAATAAATCCGGTGACAGAACACAGCCTTGTCTGACGCCTTGTTTTATATATTGGAATTGTCCTGTTTTGTGTGTTAATTCGTATAGCTGCTGTTTGCTGCCAGTACATATTTTTTTTATGATTCGCAGATCCTTGCCATCAATGTTTGATTTCTCCAGCATATTTATTATTTCCACATGCTTTACTTTGTCAAATGCTTTCGTGTAGTCTATAAAGCATATATATATATATATATATATATATCTTTCTTTGCCTCTATAGATCTTTCTATCAATGTTCTTAAGAAGTATATTGCATTACTGGTGCCCTTTCCTTCCACAAATCCACATTGTTCCTCACTTATTTCTGGTTTTATTTTGTTCCTTACACGTCTCATGATGATTGTTAGTAATATTTTCGTTATATGGCTGATGTGACTAATAGTGCGATGGTCTTCACAATCAGTGGCACCTGACTTCTTCGGTATGGCTACAAAGATAGATTTTAGCAGATCTTCGGGTATGTGTGCAGTGTTATATATCTTCTTCTTCTACCTTTTAGCTCCCAGTGGAGCATAGGTCTTCAACAAACACTTTCCAAGTCGTTCTGTTTTTTGCAATTCTTTTAAGATCATTCCATGTCTTCCCCATCATCTTCATCTCTGCTTCAATCTGTCTTCTCCAAGAATTCCTTGGTCTTCCTCTTTGTCTTTTCCCCTGGGGATTCCAAAAAAGGGCCTGTTGTGTAATACTCTCAGTTGGTTTCCGTAGTGTGTGTCCTATCCATCGCCATCGTCTTCGCTGTATTTCTTTATCCACTGGTATTTGACCGGTAGTGTTATATATGTCATTGAGTAATTTTGTTATGACTTGTACTCCCAGCTCTCCTAATGCATTTATCTCTTGGATTGTTATATTGTCAGGACCTGGAGCTTTGCCTCTTTTCATGTGTTGAATTGCGTCCTCCACTTCACTCTGCATAATTGGTGGTCCTGTGTCTTCATTTTAATTGTTTAATTCTGGCCTAAAAACTTTATTACAGAAAACAAACAAGAGATAAAGAGCAGTATTATGTGAATTGCTACAGCATGGAACGCTAGAATGACCTTTGGAATATTGAGTGTTTCATTTGACGTCACATTTTCGGTACTCTATAAATGTCATAGGCATTGCATACGATGCCTATTTTCCACGCACTTCCAAGAACATGTACCTCACGAAGAACCAAAAAAAAAAAAAGAAAGAAATATGCTACTAATTTAAGGAGAAAAAGAAACATAATAATAAACAATATATTCTATAATAAATATCCAAATTTGGAAATTTTATTTCTGTCCTTACCGTTCAATAGTTTTTATTCCTTCAATTTTCCAATAATCTCCTTTGACGTTAATACAATGAGCACCTAAAACTCAGCACCAGAATCCCTCCGCAGCTCAGACGTGTTGGCCGGTCTAATAAACAAACTAGTATTTTCCAATCACGTTCAGTAACTACTGACCTGTCCCACTTTCATGGGTATTAATGAGCCATCAAACCCGATTTTACCAGCAGCCAGCCCTGGCAATCATTACTGACACTGCTTGTCTGAACGCTGCCAATGCCAATTTAGCCCCAATCTGGTCAGCCCTCAACAAGCTCATCATGCGCTCAGAAGGAGTAAATGTCCAGCGCAGGACACTCGTTGAGGTCATCGCAAGGCCGCAGCTACCAACTAAGATGACAATCGATACAGATGGACTAATCAATTTACGAGGGACTTAGGCTTGCTGGCTGTTTCCTTTGTCTATGCTAAAAGCGTTATTCTCACGTTCCGTAAAGGAATAACTGGCATGTCCATACAAGTGTTAATAATACCTGAGGCGTCCAGGGAATGTTAGCAGGCGTTAATGTGTGCTTCTAATACTTGCACTGTCCGCAGA
The DNA here is from genome assembly GCA_032433765.1 of Megaustenia siamemsis. Lineage (NCBI taxonomy): Eukaryota > Metazoa > Mollusca > Gastropoda > Stylommatophora > Ariophantidae > Megaustenia > Megaustenia siamemsis. The sequence continues at coordinate 48,124,984 of JAVIAB010000160.1, read as the reverse complement.
AATATTAATAGCGTTAATAATACATGGCGTCTCAATAGTATAATAAATACGCGTTAATAATACATGGCGTCTCAATAGTATAATAAATATGCTTTAATAATACATGAGGTTTCAACAGTAGAATAAATACGCATTACCTAGATTGTCCAAGGAAGTATTAAAAATCAATAACAACTAAGGTATCGATAGAATTACTAGTAATATTGGAGTGTCCTAAAAGAATTAACTACCGTTAATAATACACGCAGTTTTCACAGATATTTTGTTTTATGTTAAATTATGGTGCCTTTAGAGAAGTCTTATTAATAAGAAGATTGTTTATAAAGCTCAGGGACTGAATTAATTTAAAATATAGATAAAATATGAAAATCTATCGACTTTGTGGTCTAGTTTCCTTCACTGTCTTCTTGTGATTGAATACAATTATACCAGAGATCCTGCCATTGATAGAAGCACTTCTGAAAGACACTTCGTAATGACCCTCATCTGTCTCGTCGCGTTAGTTTGAATCTCTTCAATTTCATCGAATTGGCACACTTTCAATATTTTCTTCAGATGTAGAAGAAATAAGAAAACATCGCAGGGCGATGTGTGGGAGAAAAACAATTTGGCGATTGGCCAAAAAAGGTCATTTGTCTTGGCAGGTATGTGCGCCGGAGATTGTCATGTTTAGAATCTGAATGCCAATATGTCACTTCTCAAGATGATATCTGCGAACATTTCTTGGTGTCTAACAAATTCAGTTACGTAACTTTCTGCACAACACTCGTACATCCCAACTTACATCTCTACAGCAGCAGTAGCAGCACGGTAACAGTAGTAAAAAAAAAAAAAAGAAGAGCCGCAAGAATTGAATGTCTACTATCTACCGCCACCCATAAACACTTATATTACATGGATAACATATTAAATAAGCCAACCCATCTGAGAAAAGGAGATGAACAAGCTACGCAGACGACAAGGCAGTGAAAAAAGATGACATGATTGCTTTGCATGTCCCGATAATTAAAGGAATAATTAGACCTCTTCGTCATTTGTCTTCAAATGACGTTACGTGGGCGTAAACGCGTTGTGTTGCCCTTTGAAACCAACCTGTTTGTAACTCTCGGCCCTAAATATACGCCTTCGGCATGGGGTTTTTGGTACCAGGCCATTCTTGTGCCTTTCCTCTTGATCCCTAGACACTTGGCAGACTAGACTAGCTAGTCTGTTACTAGGGACACCGCGAAGTGGTAGTCAGAATAGTTCTGGTTCACTGAGCTTGGTGCAAGCCATCAGCTATGGGTCGCAGGCAGCTTTCAGTACTGTTGCTATGGTTGTCTTTACCCCCAGAAGACAAACAAGAATATCTAATAAACTTAACAATACAAGCATCCAATCATCATCATCATTGGGTGCCTTCTCCGCATCGAAGGTTAGCTACCATGGAGCGCCATTCCACTCTGTCTCTTACTTTGATGGTGCAGATTGTCATAGGCTGACTTGTCCATCTTTTGATTTTACTCGTCCATGTTAGTCTTGGTCTGCCTCTGCCTCTTTTACCTTGTATTTTCCCTTCTAATATTACTTTTATTAGGCTGTTGTGTCTTTTAACATGACCAAACAATTTCATTTGTCTTGCTCTAATTGTGTTTAGTAGTTCTATTTTTCATTTTTAGTTGTTTTAAAACTTCTTCGTTTGTTTTCTTTTCTTTCCATCCAATTCTACCTATTCTTCTGTAAATCCACATTTCAAAGGCCACAATTTTCTGTTCTGTTTTCTGGTCTAATGTCCATGTTTCTGCACCATACAGGAATATTGAGAAGATGTAACATTTTGCTATTCTTAGTTTTAGCCCTGTCGTTATTTGTTTTGATGTTAGTATATTTTTCATGGCATTGAAATTACTTTTTGCCAAACCTATTCTTTTATTTATTTCAGTTGTACATTTTCCACCACTGGTTATAGTATGACCCAGGTAGTTGTAGTTCTGAACTGTCGCCAGGTCTATTCTTTCAACTTTGATATTTAATTGTAGGTCTTGAGAATTTCCTTTGTTTATGATCATAGTTTTAGTCTTTTGATATTCATATCTAGTCCATATTTCTTGCTTGCCATGTTTATCACATTAAGCAATTGTTGTAGAACTTTAGCATTTTCCGTTATTAGTACAGTATCATCAGTAAACCTTAGGTTATTGATTATCTTCCCATTAATGTTTAGGCCTGGCATCTCAGTGATGTTTTTAAAGATTTGCTCAGTGTATAAATTGAACAAGCTTGGTGATGCATCCCTGTCTTACTCCTCTTTTTATATTAATGGGTGTAGAGTTCTCCTTGTTATATTTTATTATTGCTGTTTGCTCCCAGTACAAATTACATATTAGTCGTATGTCTGTGTCATCCAGATTTATATCCTTTAGGCAGTCTATAAGTTGATGATGGTGTATTCTATAAAATGCTTTGGTGTAGTCTATGAAGCAGGCATATATTTGTTTGTTTACTTCTGTGTACTTTTCGATCAATGTCCTCATGCTGAATATGGCTTCTTTTGTCCCACTGTTTTTCTTGAATTGCTGTTCATCTAATTCATTATTAGCTTCCAAGTATCCAATACAATATGAAAATCGATCTTAACAAAACAGGAGTAATGTAACTTGCGTCTAAGCATTAAAGAAAGCTTGTCACCACAGAGATGAGATGTCTTGTTTGAGAAAAGCGCTTGGAGCAACCAGAAAAGACAGAATCATAAAGGATATTATAAGAGAAGAGTAGGCATTGAACCAATTATAAGCTACATACAGAAACAGCAAATAAACTGGTTTACCATCTAGAAAGAATGTCGTGTGAGTCTTTACCATACAAAGCATATATTTAAAAGAAGAGAAGGGAGGAGAGCAAGATGTAGACCCAGACTAAGATAGATATACAACATCAAAGAAACGTTACAACAACATCAAAGAAACGTTACAACAACATCAAAGAAACGTTACAACAACATCAAAGAAACGTTACAACAACATCAAAGAAACGTTACAACAACATCAAAGAAACGTTACAACAACATCAAAGAAACGTTACAACAACATCAAAGAAACGTTACAACAACATCAAAGAAACGTTACAACAACATCAAAGAAACGTTACAACAACATCAAAGAAACGTTACAACAACATCAAAGAAACGTTACAACAACATCAAAGAAACGTTACAACAACATCAAAGAAACGTTACAACATCAAAGAAAGGTTACAACATCAAAGAAACGTTACAACAACATCAAAGAAACGTTACAACAACATCAAAGAAACGTTACAACAACATCAAAGAAACGTTACAACAACATCAAAGAAACGTTACAACAACATCAAAGAAACGTTACAACAACACCAATTGACAATGATTGAAGCCGCCAAAAGGGTGAGAACCAGAACTGTGTCTACCTTGACACCTGAACGGGTACAAGAAGAAGTGAAGAAAGAAAGAAAGAAAGAAAGAAAGAAAGAAAGAAAGAAAGAAAGAAAGAAAGAAAGAAAGAAAGAAAAATTCCACTACTAAATACATGAAAAAAAAAAAAATTGTTTGCCCATATGTAGAAAGATCAAAATATGACAACGAGTCTTCAACAAATGCTGCGAGATAATCAGATGCAAGAATCGACCACTATAAAGATGCATCATAAAGCATAGGAAACATAACATCAGGAGAGGACAATTGAAGAGCAAAAACCAAAACCATAATTCTCCTCTAATCTAAAAATTAAAAGGCAAATGAATAAGAAAAAACAGGAAGCTAATGGATGTGCTTATGGGAAGTGCTATATTCGTTTCAAACATGTAAGGTAAATAGAGTCATGACATTAATTGCTAGTAAATAGCTCTCGGGTTTCTATATTCTGTGTGTAATTAGATGTGTGTGTGTGTGTGTGTAGCGTGATTTTCCCTTTACTTTATCCGAAGTTAAAACCACTTTGGCACACCACTCATCGCATGGTGTAACTGTCATGAATAATCTCGAGGCTAGGTGGTTAAAAGAGATCAAAAGTGAACCCCTGCCTGGAGACATTTCTATAACTGGTTAAAGCTCAGACAACAGGTAAGCACTATCTATAACTGAAACATTGAACATTGAAACGATGCGAGCCAGAGCAGACAATCAAGATTGCTCATTTACAGCGACATAACAATCAATAAATAACCAATTCCATAGGTCACAAATATTATATATAAATATTTCATAACGCATATATGGGGATAGTCTCTACAATGTTTGATTAAACTTATAACAAAACGTGTCTCCGTCAAGATTATGCTTCATTTGAAGGTTAATTTCAAAGATATATATCCTTATATATTTTTTCACAGTTTCTGTGATCCTTGATTATTGGAAGTATGGAAAATCGGTGACCGTATATATTGTAAGGTAGAAACAAAGTTGTTCTCACCTTGGCTCCCTTCTACGGTAGAAACATAGTTACTCTCACCTTGGCTCCCTTCTAAGGTAGAAACATAGTTACTCTCACCTTGGCTCCCTTCTAAGGTAGAAACAAAATTACTCTTACCTTGGCTCCCTCCTACGGTAGTTACTCTCACCTTGGCTTCCTTCTAAGGTAGAAACAAAGTTACTCTCACCTTGGCTCCCTACTACGGTAGAAACATAGTTACTCTCACCTTGGCTCCCTTCTAAGGTAGAAACATAGTTACTCTCACCTTGGCTCCCTTCTAAGGTAGAAACAAAGTTACTCTCACCTTGGCTCCCTACTACGGTAGAAACATAGTTACTCTCACCTTGGCTCCCTTCTAAGGTAGAAACATAGTTACTCTCTCACCTTGGCTCCCTTCTAAGGTAGAAACAAAGTTACTCTCACCTTGGCTCCCTCCTACGGTAGAAACATAGTTACTCTCACCTTGGCTTCCTTCTCTAAGGTAGAAACAAAGTTACTTTCACCTTGGCTCCCTCCTACGGTAGAAACATAGTTACTCTCACCTTGGCTCCCTCCTTAAGTAGAAAGAAAGTTACTCTCACACATTAGCTCACTTCTAGGTAGAAACAAATTACTCTCACCTTGGCTCCCTCCTAAAATAAACAAAGTTACTCTCACCTTAGCTCACTTCTAAGGTAGAAACAAAGTTACTCTCACCATCACCATGGCTCACTTCTAAGGTAGAAACAAAGTTACTCCTCACCTTAGCTCACTTCTAAGGTAGAAACAAAGTTACTCTCACCTTAGCTCACTTCTAAAGTAGAAACAAAGTTACTCTCACCTTAGCTCACTTCTAAAGTAGAAACAAAGTTACTCTCACCTTGGCTCCCTCCTAAAGTAGAAACAAAATTACTCTCACCTTGGCTCCCTCCTAAAGTATAAACAAAGTTACTCTCACATTGGCTCCCTTCTAAGGTAGAAACAAAATTACTCACACCTTGGCTTCCTCCTAAAGTAGAAATATAGTTACTCAAACCTTGGCTTCCTCCTAAAATAGAAACACAGTTACTCACACCTTGGCTTCCTCCTAAAGTAGAAACACAGTTACTCACACCTTGGCTTCCTTCTAAAGTAGAAACACAGTTACTCACACCTTGGCTTCCTCCTAAAGTAGAAACACAGTTACTCACACTTGGCTTCCTCCTAAAGTAGAAACACAGTTACTCACACCTTGGCTTCCTCCTAAAGTAGAAATATAGTTACTCTCACCTTGGCTTCCTCCTAAAGTAGGAACACAGTTACTCTCACCTTGGCTTCCTCCTAAAGTAGAAACACAGTTACTCACACCTTGGCTTCCTCCTAAAGTAGAAACACAGTTACTCACACCTTTGGCTTCCTCCTAAAGTAGAAACACAGTTACTCACACCTTGGCTTCCTCCTAAAGTAGAAACACAGTTACTCTCACCTTGGCTTCCTCCTAAAGTAGAAACACAGTTACTCTCACCTTGGCTTCCTCCTAAAGTAGAAACACAGTTACTCTCACCTTGGCTTCCTCCTAAAAGTAGAAACACAGTTACTCTCACCTTGGCTTCCTCCTAAAGTAGAAACACAGTTACTCTCACCTTGGCTTCCTCCTAAAGTAGAAATATAGTTACTCTCACCTTGGCTTCCTCCTAAAGTAGAAATATAGTTACTCTCACCTTGGCTTCCTCCTAAAGTAGAAACACAGTTACTCTCACCTTGGCTTCCTCCTAAAGTAGAAACACAGTTACTCTCACCTTGGCTTCCTCCTAAAGTAGAAACACAGTTACTCTCACCTTGGCTTCCTCCTAAAGTAGAAACACAGTTACTCTCACCTTGGCTTCCTCCTAAAGTAGAAACACAGTTACTCTCACCTTGGCTTCCTCCTAAAGTAGAAATATAGTTACTCTCACCTTGGCTTCCTCCTAAAGTAGAAATATAGTTACTCTCACCTTGGCTTCCTCCTAAAGTAGAAACAGTTACTCTCACCTTGGCTTCCTCCTAAAGTAGGAACACAGTTCCTCGTCAGAAAAGAGTGTGTTGTTTATTGTGTACTTTTTCTATTAATAATACAAATAATGTTTGTCATTAATTTGGGATGTTTGTCATTATTTGGAAATCGCTGATTTTTCTATAACTGGTATTTGTATGATACAATAGGTTAGGGTGTCATTGAAAGAGTTTGTCGGCGGCATACTTCATTCAGAATCTGACGAATCTATGAAGTTCATAACTGGAATTGGCTGGAGAAAATGCAAACTATCTCGCTGCCAATGCTCTTCTTCTTCTTCTTTTTCTCGGAGCCCACGATCTTCACATTTCTTCCAGTACTCAATGTATGTCTGTAAGAGTGCATCACGTACCAAGTTTCTTCCAGTACTCAATGTCTGCCTGTAAGAGTGCATCACGTACCAAGTTTCCTCCAGTACTCAGTGTCTGCCTGTAAGAGTGCATCACATACCAAGTTTCCTCCAGTACTCAATGTTTGCCTGTAAGAGTGCATCACGTACCAAGTATCCTCCAGTACTCAATGTCTGCCTGTAAGAGTGCATCACGTACCAAGTTTCCTCCAGTACTCAATGTTTGCCTGTAAGAGTGCATCACGTACCAAGTTTCCTCCAGTACTCAATGTCTGCCTGTAAGAGTGCATCACATACCAAGTTTCCTCCAGTACTCAATGTCTGCCTGTAAGAGTGCATCACGTACCAAGTTTCCTCCAGTACTCAATGTCTGTCTGTAAGAGTGCATCACGTACCAAGTTTCCTCCAGTACTCATTGTCTGTCTGTAAGAGTGCATCACGTACCAAGTTTCCTCCAGTACTCAATGTCTGTCTGTAAGAGTGCATCACGTACCAAGTTTCTTCCAGTACTCAATGTCTGCCTGTAAGAGTGCATCACGTACCAAGTTTCTTCCAGTACTCAATTTCTGCCTGTAAGAGTGCATCACGTACCAAGTTTCCTCCAGTACTCAATGTCTGCCTGTAAGAGTGCATCACGTACCAAGTTTCTTCCAGTACTCAATGTCTGCCTGTAAGAGTGCATCACGTACCAAGTTTCTTCCAGTACTCAATGTCTGCCTGTAAGAGTGCATCACGTACCAAGTTTCTTCCAGTACTCAATGTCTGCCTGTAAGAGTGCATCACGTACCAAGTTTCCTCCAGTACTCAGTGTCTGCCTGTAAGAGTGCATCACATACCAAGTTTCTTCCAGTACTCAATGTCTGCCTGTAAGAGTGCATCACGTAACAAGTTTCTTCCAGTACTCAATGTCTGCCTGTAAGAGTGCATCACGTACCAAGTTTCCTCCAGTACTCAATGTCTGCCTGTAAGAGTGCATCACGTACCAAGTTTCTTCCAGTACTCAATGTCTGCCTGTAAGAGTGCATCACATACCAAGTTTCTTCCAGTACTCAATGTCTGCCTGTAAGAGTGCATCACGTACCAAGTTTCTTTCAGTACTCAATGTCTGCCTGTAAGAGTGCATCACGTATCAAGTTTCTTCCAGTACTCAATGTCTGCCTGTAAGAGTGCATCACGTACCAAGTTTTCAACAGCACATATTTTAAACGTGATGTTCTATGATGAAACGTGTCTATTGAGTTTGGCCCACACAAGCTCTGGTGAATAAAGGTACGAATGGTATGGTGGGAGTCGAAGAGAAGTGTGGTCGAGCTCTGTCATTATTTTGTCAATCAAAAACCTCTTTAGCTTCCTCCTTTGTCTCACAAGTTTAAACAACTCTGATCTCATCTGGTTGCCGTGAAAGGGGATACTTTCCTTTGCAGCCACGTCTTGATTTGATTTGTTGTGCTTGATGAAGTTGGAACTTTGTCTTGCTGCTCTATAACATTACGATAGCTTGATTTGTCCACTACCAAGTATGGCGGTCTATCCAGGGTGGGCAGAATAATGTTCTCTATCCAATCCCTGAAAATGTGTCCATTCATTTCAGAGTGGTAGTCACAACCGTTTGTAGACTTTGCTTGAAAAAGAAGCTCTGCTTGATTGACAAGTCCACTCTCTCTGCTGCCAGCATGTGCTAATATAATGTGTTGTCCTTCGATGCTAGGTATTTTCCTTTTTTTTTTATCTGTCAAATGATTGTCAATTTGTTCTCAAAGGTATGGCGCCCACGTTTTATTCAAATACATGATGTCGTAGACTCCAATCCTTCTCTCTTGGATCTGTCTCTTGTATTTACTCCGAGAAATATTCAATTAGAGCTTCTCACAGTGTTCCTGCCGCCTGCAGATTTTCAAAAAGTGAAACCGAAGCTTCTTACAACTTTCCACAGAGCAATTTTTGAAAGTTTAATATTACATTCCGATTCTAACCTAATTTTCAGTTTGCGGAAAGTAACAAGCTGATTTGCATGAAACATATATATTATATATATATAAAATCTCACATCTAAAAGCATCTTTGTCTAAATTAACCACTTTTCTGTTTCTTCCTTGATCGATGGTAAATTGTTCAGATTCAAAGTCCTGTTATGTCCACTGGATGTTCTATCTACGCCCAGCGCGTGCTATGTTTTCTTCTCTGGTTCTTGGATGTTGTGGTACATAAACAACCACTCTTAGATTCCTAGCAGAAGTCTATGTAAAATATTAAAGTTACTTTCTACATAATGATAAATTTGCACTTTAAATTCATTGTCATTTTTAAAAATTGAGATTGCAGATTTTGAGGATCAAATTCTACCGTCTGCCTGATATTGTTTATATTTTTTTCTTACAAGAAAAAAATTAGGCATGTAAGCCGATCAGTCTTTTTGCTGAATACCAAATCTAGGGAGAGAAGGTATGGACTTGTCTATAATGAAAGATATCCAAGTAAAATAATATGCATCTTTGACCGTGAAAAACCAAACATTGAATGTCTGCTCGGAAGACTCTCTCTTGGCATAAAATCTATGAGAATATTTCTCTGTTAGAACCAATATGAACGAGTGTCTTTTAAACGCTTGGGAGACAAACAACAGTAATGAAATGTATTTTTAATATCTTTCCGTGGAGCGGATATCTGAAAGCTGGCAGCCAGATCTGACCTGCAGGCCCGGTGCTGCACATATCTGGAATAAATAGTTCGTTATTGGCAAAATTCCTCACCAGCCTCCCCCAACCCCTTTTTATACTAAGAAAACTTTCTTGTTATTTGGGTGTACATGAAGGGAAACATGAGATGAGAATTCAGTTCTGTCCAATACTTCCTGCACTCTAATTGAAAGGAACTAAGCCTTATCAAATGTTATCAACTTCAATCGGAAGCGAAAAGAGGGAACAATTACTGTGTGTTCATTTTTTAAAATAAAATATATTATCATTTTTAAAGAGCAGAACGCGAAGAATGTTTAGTTTCGTCGATATTGTTTATAACGCGACCTTTGAGAATCAGATATAACCATCCCATCTGTTAATGTGTCAACCACACCACTTGCACCGATCTTTCTCGTCTCCTACTAGTGAATAGATCGGTCAACTTCCGCTATATGGTGGATAGGCGGCAGGAACAATTGAAGGCTATGTCTGAAAAGTGTTCCTTGCTACAGTTTCCTCATATTCCAAGTCCGTCCGGTTTGTTGCAGGAGCTACTGAGTTAAGTGCTCTGTGCACACCGTGAGCTGTGTGTCTCATCCGTTTTGATCATGTTTCGATATTCCAATTGTTTGCGATGAATGATGATATCGTATGACAGGGAACAGTTGGCTGTATTCACTTTCTGCGCGGTTTCGCCTTATGTCTTTTGGCGTGTGCTGAGACTGCTACGATGGCGACTACGGTTACCTTTCTTTGTTTGGGAGATGAGTTAGTAATTCGGATGATTCCGCTGGCACGGGCGGTTGAGCAATTATGGATTTTGATTCGTTTGCAGTGATACCGAGGCCTTTCATAACCAATAGTGAATAGATCACTGTATCCTTATTGATCACTGTATCTTTATCATTTTAAAACTGCCAGTCACTTCTAATGTATAAAGTACATTCAGTTTAATCATTAAATGCTGCATGTCCATGGGGAATGAAGCTAATATGGAAAAGAGTAATAATTTTAGTATAAGCTCCCTGCTTCAATGCTGCAGGCGTTCATAGAATACAGAGATAGAAAGTTACTCTAGGCAAGACTGAAATTACTTGCTTAAAAGTTAATGCGCCATCAAAATATCTCACACAATATGGGCGCGCACTCAGGTGCAGAGAGAGAGGAAGAGAAAGAGAGAGTGTGAGATATATATATATATATATATATATATATATATATATATATATATATACCAGTCATAACAAATTCTATACAAAAATAATGCATCAGAATCTTACCTTTAGTCGTCGAACTCTTCGCTCTTAAACTTCTATATGTGTGCATCATATGTGGTCAAACATTCACCATCATATTACCTCCAGGCACAATACTATGTATATGTAGAGTTTCCTGCCGATATGCTCATATATATAAAATGGTAAAGTAAACTAAACTGTAAGGTGACCAGACGCCCTGATTTTTCCGGGACAGTCCCGATTTTTTACTGTTTTTTCAACCTTTGTCCCGGATTTATTACTGTCCAGAATTTGTCCCGATTTTGGCCGATTTTTTAGCTTTGTCCCGTATTTGTTAAAATGCATTAGGGACACAAACGTTAACAAATTTTGCCCAATATGGTAAACGTCTCTTCGTCTTAAAAATATGCATTATTCCATCGTTGTGTAGAAAATGTTTAAAAAGTTGAACTGGCTGTTCATTTAGCCAAACAGTAACAGTAAAATACGCTCCAAGTTTTAAATCTTGTATACTGAAACTTAAACTCAACAAGTAGCATCTTTGCGGCCACGACATTTCATATTCTTGTATATTCATTGTTTTACTTTCGTTTACAGACGAACACATTCTTTTTATTGTGTTGTTTAGTGATAGAGGTTATTGCATTCATTAGATTTTATTTACACTGTGCTATTATTCAGTTACTTGACAATTTTAATGTTTAAGAACTAATGCCATACATATGGTATAGTCATACAAAATTAGTATTTAAACTACAGTTAGTTTGTAAAGGTTGTAATTGTTGCAACAAATGGCATCAAAACGTAAATGCAGTTTCAATCAAGATTTGCAAAAGGAATACACCTTTCTGAAAAAGTCTACATCAGACTTCACTGCAAGATGCAGTATATGTGCCTCTGAGCGATTAACCATAGTGGACGTGGTGATATTAAGTCATATAAATAGTGTGAGATATAAGAGAGCCGTCGCTACAGCTGCATCAAGCTCGTCGTTAACAACATTTTTTTTTTCGAGCTGATCAGATTGGTGACAAAGACGAACAATTAGCTGCTACAGAAGGTGCATTTGTCTATCATACTGTGATACACAATCATACATTTAGATCTATTGACTCAACATCACAATTACTTCACATTACTTTAGAACCAAAATTTACTTTTGACGTACGAAAACAGAAGCCATTATTCGAAATGTGTTCACACCCCATGTTCAAAACGAGTAGAGATGTGACCTAGTAAACTCAACCTTTATTTCCATACTGAAACACGCCTCCAACCACAAGGAAATCAAGATTTTTCCTTTGCTTGTCAGATACTTTTATCACAATAAGGGGCTGAAAGTTAAAATATTAGAATTGAAGTCATTGCCAGGAGAAACATCTGTTAATGTTAGTAGTTTTATTAATGACTGTCTAACAAAAAAAAAAAGGTTTAGAAAGGAAAGCAGTTGCATTATGTGCAAACAACACAAATTCTAAGTTTGGGGGCGTTGAAAGGAAAGGAAAGAACAATGTTTTCATGAAGCCGAAAGAAACCCTTGGACATGGTTTGATAGGTTTTGGTTGTGCATGCCATATTTTCCACAACACTGTTCGAGCAGCTGCAGATGTATTACCTATTGATGTTGAGATGATTATTGCTAAAATCTATCTGCACTTCAAATCATACACAGCTAGAGTTGAAAGTCTCAAAGAGTTTTGCCAGTTTGTGGACACAGACTACCAGATGATTTTAGGTTATGCACAGACTAGGTGGCTTGCACTGCTGCCTGCTGTTGAAAGGGTTCTTCACATGTTCATGCCTTTGAAATCCTATTTTCTGTCTCAAGACAGATGCCCAGTCTTTATACAGAAATTCTTTTAAAAACCCGTCAGTAGCATGGCTTATTTTTGTTCATAGTCAGGCACCCTCTTTCCATGAAGCAGTGCAGAAAGTAGAGGAACAGGTTGACACTGTTTGTGAAGTAATTGACAACATCAGTGGGTTGAGAACTATCTTGGATTCCAAATTGAAAGATGGTTTCTTGCCATCAAGAGTTAAGCTAATTCTTGACACGCTGAAAAAGGAAGGAATTCCACAGGATGATGTGAATAAGTTTAAAACCAGTGTTTCTTCATTATATGAAACAGCTTTACGTTATTTGAAGAAATGGGCTGTAAATAATTTTCAAAACCTTGAGGCCTACAGCTGGGTAATGTTGAACAGAACACCACTTGGGAAGATATTCAAAATCTTCATCACTAGTGAGTCAAACAGTGTCTCTTAGGTCGACTTTCCAGAAAATGAAATATATGACGAATATGTTTACATGAAGCAGTTTGTTACTTCTCAGAAAATTAATGAGTGGAGTATTAATAAAACATTACATTAGATTTCTTTTTGTGTCAAAAGGGAACAAATGCTGCAACGGAGAGATTGTTTTCACTGATAAACAGCTTGTGGACAAATGATAAAACACATCTAAGTGTGGACACTTTAAAGGACATGTTGATCACCAAAGTGAACAATGAGCAATCATGTGTTGAATTTTGTAACATGCTCCAAACAAAGATTTTTTTTTTTTAAATCCACTCATCAGAAAAGTACAGCAACTCTGCTTCACCTTCCATTTAAGTGAGTATCACTAATGTTTTTTTTTTTTTAATCTCCTGATAATGTTTTGTAAGCCTATATTGTTAGGTGTGTTCATTAGTTGTAAAATATGTTTTATTCACTTGAAAAAGACGGAAGAAATGTCATTTTATTGATGGAAAATTTAAGTCAAATTAATCCGTCCCGAATTAGGGTTTCAAAAATATGGTCACCTTACTAAACTTTAAGAATTAAATTGTATTCATTCGTGTTAGTAACTCTACAAACAAATCCATGGGGATAATTTATTCTGTTCCCTCCCCATCTTAAACTTTGGGAAGTTGTTGACGTAATTTCATCTGAAAGTCCTCGCATAGACCAATCGCAAGCCATTGTTTAAATTTAGAATTTGATTAAAAGGAAAAAACCTCTTTGCATTGTCAACTCTGAAAGGTAAGTAGCGTTTTTCACTACTACCAACCATGTTTTAAAACTGAGCAAGTTTAGAAGGCAGGAATCAAACACTGTCTCGGGGCTAAGACGTCAGGCAGCACTTGTAGTTAAAGTAGTCAGAAACACACAGCTGATTGTTGAGGTCAGTGAGTCATTACTGATTGTTGACGTCAGTTACTCATTACTGACTGTTGACGTCAGCAACTCATTACTGATTGTTGACGTTAGCAACTCATTAATGACTGGTGACGTCAGTGAGACATTACTGACTGTTGACGTCAGCGACACGCAGTTGATTGTTTACGTCAGTGTCTCATTACTGACTGTTGACGTCAGTGATTCATTATTGATTGGTGACGTCAGCGACTCGTAGCTGATTGTCTGGCCAAGCGAGCATATATCTAAGAGGGAAGACAACCCTCTATCCAAAGAAGGACAAAGCCACTGGTTATTAAGCCGTAAGCCTTAGATATTGCACGTTACTGCAAAACACGACATAATATAACTTACGCCTAATTTAAGCCATTTTTAGGACAGACGACTAATGAAGTAACCGTTGGGCGGAAGCAAAAGAGGTTTTTTTTTTTAAAAAACGGACAATAATGACGAGCAATCGTTGGAGAAAAGAAAACAGCATCTGTAATTCTTAATAAGAGAGAAATGTGTATTTTGGAGAAATTGAGTTATTGAGTTATTTGCGGGTCATCATCCAGGCTGCAGCTCTGTGTTGGTTGATTTGTCTTCTTACACGCTCACTAAGTTTCTCGTTTCTGGCTGTAGCCATCTTAACTCCCACCTTTTTCATACGAAGAGTGACGTGGACTCATGGTTGTCGAAGTCATGTGTCCTTCCCACTTTCCGGAGGGCATTGATGATGTCCGCCCGATCCACTGGATGACCGTCCTCAATAATAGCGCAGCTAGCCAAACTGACCGCTCTTTCATTTCCCCGTATTCCCTCATGCCCTGGAACGTAGACAAAAGGTGACCTTACGTATTTTTTACTTCTGTAATAACTCTACCCATTGTATACTTGTACAGAGCGCCACTCCACTTTTCTTAGCAGGCTCATCGAATCACTCAGTATTTTTGTTATGGAGACATAACACCGTTAAGTGAGATTAATATTCGAGTATTTTTCTATTTGGGTTCAACATAAAAGGACTCATTTCAGTTTATCTCCAATACTTTCTACACTCTAACTGAAAAAAAAAAAAACTAACTAGGCGTTATCAAACTGTATCCACTTCAATCGGAAGCGATAGAAGAGGGAAAAATTGTTCCGCATTGACTTTTTTCTTATAAAATCTATTATCCATTTTTCAAAGGCAGAATCAGCGAATGTGAATCCTTTATAGTTTCACCAGTGCTTCATTGTTTCATCTATTGATATTATCAGACTCCTACATTTATGGAACTCGATATCAATCAACAAATGTATAAAGTAATTCTTTTTACCGATCATACGTAGTAATGCTCGGTCGGGTAGGTGATTAATAACACAAGAAACTACTCGGCTCGTTCTTCCATTATTCATTGTTGCTGCAGTTCATATCACAGATCTCCGGGCCATCCTATAGGTGCTGAGGTTTATTTTCTTCATAAAAGGCTCCAGCAACTAACGGTTACTTAGATGTTAAGTTCTATTTCTTCCTGGAGCACGAACGGGAGCTTGGTTATGTCATTCCAAGGAGCCATGACTGTTAATAATTACATGGTCTTGCCTGACATTGGATTGTTGTTAAGAGTTGTTTTTTTTTTCCAATCACACAATTGGAAGAAATGTTATTTTAGTCAACATGGATTTTTCAGTAGTTTATTACCGTGTCGAAACACACACTTCAAGTTCGTTTAAAAGGTGTATAAACATAAAGATGTGCGTTTTTTTTAGTAGGCACTTTGAAAGCTTGTAACTTGACATAACATTATATGGTTATCGTTATCTCGTTCTCAATAAATTAACTTCATTGCTAGTGACCCTTCATTCCGCGGTCTCATATAATTTATGTCAAATGTCGTTGTCTCGGCAAGTACAGTCAGAGATGTATTAAACGTGTGTGGAGTTAGGGAAGTGGGGGGGGGGTGTCTCATGGGTAACGATCAATAAAACGGCAAGTACTCTGGGCACGAGGTACTGTCTGCATTGGTGACATTTCACAATGCACGTGTTTTCACTGTTTGTCAGTAAAGAATACAATATATAGAAGATGCATGCTATGTTTCGGATTGACAGATGAATTAAATTGTAAAATGTATTCATGCACGAATCATAAATAAAAGACAAAATAAAATAAAAACCATTCATCACGAGCAGGAGCAATACAGAAAAAAAAACTGCTCAAAAGCAGGAGGAAAAATGAAGCTATAAATGTTTGTTGCAAGCCGCTGAAATTGTGCGTAAAGTAAGTAAGAAAAAAATATACAATAAATGAGGTGCAATCAATCAAATACAAACACAGTTTAAAAGTTAGCTAAAACGTTAACAATTAGACGGAGCTCATCACCGTCTAAATACTACGGGTTAATATAATTTGCTAAAGTGCACATAATATAATTTACTAAATTGTACACAATATAATTTGCTAAAGTGTACATAATATAATTTACTAAATTGTACACTATATACTTTGTTATATTGTACACAAAACAATTGGCTAAATTGTACACAATATAATTTGCTAAAGTGTACATAGAGTTATCAACACTTTCAGAAAAACCTGACATACTGAACTGTTCGCTGTTGTGGTTCATACCATAATACTATCATTATGATAAAACGATCGCTCAGTAGTCAATTTGTTTTACTTAAATCCTTTATGGGCTTCTGGTGTCAATGCATCTGGCGATACTGGTGTCAATGATGAATCTTTCTCGTTCGTCAATTATAGCATGTGTAAAAGCTGCAGACCGCAATCTTTAGAAACACGCTCTAAAGCTCCAACTCAAACAAGAAGCAGACACATTCATAGAAAAAGAAAATACACAGCGAAAGAAAAGGAAAAATAACATTTCTAGGGGTGCTGAAAAATCCATAGTCAACTATGACTGACGGGAGGCTACTACTACCAACGTTCCACACCTTCATTCATCTCACACAGTTAAATCTACTAAGTGACAGAGCAGTGTCTTGAATATACGCCAGGCCATACCTAATTTAAATTCGTTGAAGAAAGTGTCAAAATGTCTCAATTTCTTGAACTCTACTGGTGCATGTATCTGCATACATTTGTCTCATCTGGTGCATGCATAACGTGATTGACTTGGTCAGCCGGTGGTCGTCAAGTTGTTTTCTTGGGTTAACCATTCCCATATCTATTACATGTATTACAATGCTCTCTCCCTCCGCCTGCCTATATATATATATGTTGCGTGTATATCCCCCTTTCAATCATATCTCTGCGACGCATTCCCATAGAAAGAAAGAATCAATCTCCTTATTCTTATAACCCCCCGTCCCTATGAACAGTCAACATCCGTTATTTTACTTGTATTAATGTGTTTCTTGAGGAAATATGGGTTGACAATTTCACTGAAAGTTGGATTTTTCAAACTTGTAATGAATTGTTTCTTCTGATAGCAGCAATGTGAACAACACACTCCAATTCAATGTTTCTACTGACAGCAGCGATGTCGACAACACACTCCAATTCAATTTTCTACTGATAGCAGCAATGTGAACAACACACTCCAATTCAATGTTTCTACGGATAGCAGCGATGTCGACAACACACTCCGATACAATGTTTCTACTGATAGCAGCGATGTCGACAACACACTCCAATACAATGTTTCTACTGATAGCAGCAATGTTGACAACACACTCCAATACAATGTTTCTACTGATAGCAGCGATGTGAACAACACACTCCAATACAATGTTTCTACTGATAGCAGCGATGTCGACAACACACTCCAATACAATGTTTCTACTGACAGCAGCAATGTCGACAACACACTCCAATACAATGTTTCTACTGATAGCAGCAATGTTGACAACACACTCCAATACAATATTTCTACTGATAGCAGCAATGTTGACAACACACTCCAATACAATGTTTCTACTGATAGCAGCGATGTTGACACACACTCCAATACAATGTTTCTACTGATAGCAGCGATGTTGACAACACACTCCAATACAATGTTTCTACTGATAGCAGCGATGTTGACAACACACTCCAATACAATGTTTCAACTGATAGCAGCGATGTTGACAACACACTCCAATACAATGTTTCTACTGATAGCAGCGATGTCGACAACACACTCCAATACAATGTTTCTACTGATAGCAGCAATGTTGACAACACACTCCAATACAATGTTTCTACTGATAGCAGCAATGTTGACAACACACTCCAATACAATGTTTCTACTGATAGCAGCGATGTCGACAACACACTCCAATACAATGTTTCTACTGATAGCAGCAATGTCGACAACACACTCCAATACAATGTTTCTACTGATAGCAGCAATGTTGACAACACACTCCAATACAATGTTTCTACTAATAGCAGCAATGTTGACAACACACTCCAATACAATGTTTCTACTGATAGCAGCGATGTTGACAACACACTCCAATACAATGTTTCTACTGACAGCAGCAATGTCGACAACACACCCCAATACAATGTTTCTACTGATAGCAGCAATGTTGACAACACACCCCAATACAATGTTTCTACTGACAGCAGCAATGTTGACAATACACCCCAATACAATGTTTCTACTGATAGCAGCAATGTTGACAACACACCCCAATACAATGTTTCTAATGACAGCAGCAATGTTGACAACACACCCCAATACAATGTTTCTAATGACAGCAGCAATGTTGACAACACACCCCAATACAATGTTTCTAATGACAGCAGCAATGTTGACAACACACCCCAATACAATGTTTCTAATGACAGCAGCAATGTCGACAACACACTCCAATACAATGTTTCTACTGACAGCAGCGATGTCGACAACACACTCCAATACAATGTTTCTAATGACAGCAGCAATGTCGACAACACACTCCAATACAATGTTTCTACTGACAGCAGCGATGTCGACAACACACTCCAATACAATGTTTCCACTGACAGCAGCAATGTCGACAATACACTCCAATACAATGTTTCTTCACTGCTTTCATTTATATCCCTCTAGGGCTAAGTTAACAAATCTTGATGAGAAACGGGAGAGGGAAGAGAAATGTTGGATAAGGGAATAAGGAATTCCAGCAGCTCCAAGTGTGACCTTTCCAGACGTGTACAGGGGAGTGTTTTAATTCGTTTCTGTTTGTTGAAATCTAGGGGCTATAAAATCTTAACGCAGCGTCGTTTTTGAGGGGGGAAAAAAACAATCAAACAAACAAATACAATCATCCGTAGCCGTGGCAAAGTTGATGCAGGTAAAGGGAAAATAAAACTGAAAATTGGTTGTTACGATTTTGCAGATAAAACAGGATTCAAAAGGCGACTACATCTACATTGGTTTTGATGTGACTGCCTATGATCATTTTGTTTTCCTCTTTGTCGGACCAATTTATTGATAAAGCAAAAATTATTCACATCATCAAGTAATAAAAGTGAACAATAAAATTAGTAATATTAAAACAAACAATTATTATTTCAGTTGTTGTGTTTTGACATAATTATGCTTGACTGTATAAGAAGGTAGTTTGTCATTCCTTTCCATCTTGTCAGTGACTGTACTAGTCGGAGATCGCAGCCATTGTCTCTATACATGAGATCCTCTGGCTGCCATCACGGCGTGGGGACCATAACCGGCACACATTTGGACAGCTAAAAAGACCGATGAGGAACTTCTCAAGGAGGCCAACACAAAAAGGGAGCGCTTTAAAAATATCAGAAAGAAACAATCAACATTTTTCGGGCACATCATGAGAAGAGGAAAGTTGGAATACTTGGTTCTCTATCTATTGTCCTTTCGAGCTGAAGACGACACATAGGGCAGAACCACAAACTCAAAAAACAGAAACCCTGCGTGCCAAAATGGCACATATTGCAGAGATCACTGTTTCTAAAATCAATGACTCTGTTTCTATAACAATATTTTTGACAATGACAGCTTGTCAAGCCATCGATCAACCTCCTTAGTCGCCTCTTACGACATGTCTGGAAGGTCACAGTGTCACTACTCTTAACTTCCCTCATAATGAGGCCCCGGTAACACACGGGATGTTAATATACTTGGTTACAACTGGCAAAATAAAAGGAAAGAGATATCGCGGATGACAAAGAGAGAAAAAAACTAGATAGCTTGGTGTCATGGAATGGAAAACAGTCAACAACAGAACTGACAGATACACTGTAGATAGAATATTGTGGAAGGACATGATCGCCTACGCCAACCAGTATGGCACATGATGATGATAATGGTTATTATTATTATTTAATCGAAACTCTGACTCCATTAAAATTGTTATTCATGTCCCTGGTCTAAAAAAATGTATACATACGTTTCTTACATGACCAGTGACGTTTTAGGTTAACTTTGATACAAAGCTAGCTTAAGCTCGTACCTGACAGAGGTGGTAAGATACACTGACCAAGTAGACACATGAGACCACCAAGTATACTGTGTATATTTATTATTAGTTGCATTGATATACGTTTTGAGAAATTATTCTTCACCAGTTTGAGCTTTCATCTCCTGACCCACCACACCACAACTCTATTCGCTATACATTTTCATTAATACAGAGCTCTATCGATCAAACCTGCAGTGCACAATAGTTTTACTAACTGAAACACACACACACACACACGATCAATGAGCTCCGAATATACGACATATAACACGCAACACTTAAAGTAGCATACTTAATACTTGAGAATATTCCAAATGGCCGCAAGCAACGTTTTTTATGTACCGCCGATGGCTGATATAAAATATTTGACATCAGGTTAGGAGACGAGGAAATATTCTAACTTTGTAACTATCCATTTCAAGAAAGCAATTTAAACACAGACAATATGTTGTGTTTGCAATCAACATTTAGATATGATTCAACTATGGATAAAAAGCAATCAGAAATCGAAAAATATGCTGTTCATTAAGTAGGTAATATTACATTTCGTTTCACAAAAATGTGACATAAAACATGACATCATAAAAGCCCAGTACAAAACAGAGCAAATAGTTGCTGTAGGCTATTCCAAACTAGAAGAAAATCATCAAGTACCATGCCTGCTGGGGGAGCCGCTATAGCTCAGTGGTTAGTGAACTGGACTACCACGGACAAGGGGTAGGGTTCGATTCCAACCGACGGCTCCGGGTTCACCCAGCCTTAAATGGGTACCGGATTTTTTTCTGGGAAAGTAAGGCAGCACGGGCGTAATACTGACCATATTACCCCAAAAATCATGTGCTGAAGGTCTGTAAAATATAGGGTCACTAACACCATATTTCCCTATACGCCACTTAGCGTGACGGGGGGTACTTTACTTTACTTTTACCATGCCTGCTGGCGTAGGTGATCATGTCTCTTCACAACTTTCGATATCGACAGGTATTTATCATTTCTATGGTTGACCTTCTGCCAAGCCATTCACTTAAGCTGTCTGGTATCTTATCCTTATCTTATCTTATATTTCCCATTTGTGACAATATATTCCAGATGTTCCCTTCTCACTGCATGACAAAAAAGAAATTGCTTCTTCCTAATTTTAGAAATTAGCTCTCTTTTAGCTTTGGCCTCTTTCAGAACGTTTTCATTACTCTTCTTAGCTGTCCATGGTACTCTCAACATTCTTCTGTAAAACCATATTTCTACAGCCTCCAGTGATTCTCTTGTCTGTTAGCCTATTGTCCATGATTCACATCCATATGTTAAGACTGGCTCTACATAACATTTAATAACTCTTTTTCTTGTTTCTATTAGAGCGTGTTTTAGAAGAGAATAGAAAGAGCTAATAAATGGAATAAATGGTTTTGAGAAACGAGACCAATTATATAACACCTAAACAAACAACAAACACTTTGAACATCAAGATTATCGAGCGTTAATTATACTCCTCATTGATATCAAGGCCACACAGCACCTAGATTAAGTGACTAATTATACAGTTGAGAATAGACGCCAAAGATTTCCATTACAAAACGGATAGAATTGTAATTCATGAGCACTGACAGCGAAATCAATATAGCAGTAACGTACATCAATACCAAACCAAAGACGCGATAGTACGTTTGTAACGAAAATGTGTATCACGTGCTAGTTCAACTTAGATCGTAGCACACACTTGGTCGCAACTATAGACTGGCTGAAATGATAACAGCCCAGTTCTAGATGATACACACACAACCACACATTAAGAAAAGAAAGCTTCGTGAACATAACACTTAACCAATTCAATTCTCCCACACACCTTTCCGCTTTTGTAGACAAAATTACCAGTTTCATTTAATTATACACTAGAAGCCACCATACTAAAAATAAAATGTTTGTTCCGGTGGAATTTCATCCGGAAATACCCCCCTCCCCTCCCTAAATTCTGTGAACTTGTATCTTTCTTCCTGACACCGTGTACTTGTGTCTCAATTATTCTCATGACACATTTTTCGGCCAGTGGACTGTCCCTGCTCAAGCGCAGTGGGAACAAGCATAAAATCAGATATAATCATCAGGAGCCGCAGCAAAGTTGGTGCAGATACAGGAACATAAAATAGAACATTATGGGTCTGCAGATAATACATGACTCAAAAGGGCGTCTGCATCAATACCAGCTTTGAGATGACTTCGTGTGATTCATTTGATATGTTTTCCCTTGTGTTTGTCAACTGTTGAAGTCATTTTGAGTCGAAACGACGGGTTTCAACTATGTCGAATTGGCACAGGTGTAACTTTCAACTTCTAGTTTATTTCTTGCGTTTTATCATCATCTGATTTTTCGTTCTCCTTTAAGGGGAACTTATACATTTATGTATACTACGTTTGTGCCCTGTCTCTTGTGGCCTCCAGCTCTGCCAACGAGCCAAACAGTTTGCATTTCAAGGGAGTCTGTGTTGGTCAGGATCTCGGCCTTTCTGAATTGTAAAGTTGACAGTTTTCGTAGTTTATGATTTTTTTTTTTTTTTGGTGGTTTGTCCACAAGGGGCAAGAGGTCACTTTCTCCAATCATCTATGCAGTCTATTTGTGAATCTATTATGGTCTCCTCGCAACCAAAAGATTGTTATTTGCTCCTTTACTTGAAGGAGAAAGAGTTTTCTCTTTGTGCTCTTATCGGTCTATGTATTTCTTTTTTTTTCATTTTTTAAAAAGGATTTTATATCCTATTATGGTTTCCATGGATTCATTTATTACATAATTTTCCTCTTCTTGGACTGACCTGTCAAATTTTAATGTTTGAATACTTCAGTGCCTTAGATTTCAAAGGTATTATGGAACCCACACAGGAACCATTTGTGCGTGTGTGTGTGTGTCACTCGAAACAAAATGCCATAAAAAATTCATAGATTAACTTGCTTAAATAATGAAAACGAGAATTTAAAAGGTATTAAAAGGCATAAACATTGAAGAGAAGTGGCTTATAAACAAGATAATACATAAGAAATTAAAATACTCGAGTCACATAAAAGGACACAGTGGCCTCAAAGAACGATAGTGGAGGGCATGATTGTAGGATGATAAGACTGGCGAAGATCAAGAAGAAGGTG
This sequence comes from Megaustenia siamemsis, assembly GCA_032433765.1. Lineage (NCBI taxonomy): Eukaryota > Metazoa > Mollusca > Gastropoda > Stylommatophora > Ariophantidae > Megaustenia > Megaustenia siamemsis. Next base: position 48,101,576 of record JAVIAB010000160.1, on the reverse strand, counting down.
GTTTAAAGACACCAACAAGATCATCAATTTCACAACAGAGGAGTTCTTCACATGGACTGTGATGAGAGCAACGTTCTACAGAGGATGATCAACGAGACCTGTAGCTAATGAATTTGTTGTTGCCCGCTACGTTAGTGGGTACTTGACTGAGACTTCCCCCCCCCCTCCCCCAATCACCAGAACTGGCGACAAACGTGCCTGCCACCACACTCATAATGTACTTGTGTCCCAAAGAAAGTGCGCTGACAAGTAGTAAGCTGTGCAATGTTTCAGTTTCACACAGTTCCATCCACATTTCAACATTTCTCTACGCCCCAGCAATTGATCACGCTCGTCTCTTATTTTCTAGAAACTAATTTCCCCATTCGCAAGCTTAAACGCAGACAGAGAGGGAGAGCAGTATGCAAGTGTCCACACAGAAAAAACCGAAGAAGTTGGACACAGCTAATCCTGAAAGTTTCAAGTACTTTACAACTTTGGGGTGAAGAGAACAGCCATTATAGGAGATTTCCATAACTTTATCACGACAAGTCGGTTGACAGAGCATTTCTAAGAGGAAGTCACTCTCTTCTCCCTTGCCTTTAGCCCGCCATAAAGTTCCTTTTCCTAATTAAACCATCTTTTAAAATAGTGCGTTCACTCGATTTTTATCTGATATGAACATAATAACCAAGCTATTAAGAATGTCCCCGCCATCATAAACCCTTATATTTGTTAACGGTTGTGACTCACACTTAAGTGAAAAAAAAAAACTTGAACAGGAGTTTTTATTAAAAACAGAACACGATACAGCTTGGGTGGTTCGTGCTCTGCTGCATTTTCAAAACAATTAAAGAGCATCGTTGTTTACTTGCACCCGCGCTTAAACGCGTATGTTGACATCGTCTTGTCTCTGTAGTCAAGCAGATATACGGAGTCAACACTTTAGTTGGCTTTCTTGTAGGCATGGAATCAGTTTCATTGCAATCAGGGCATTCTCATATGCCCGTCATGCGTTCCTTGAAGCGATTGACTGTACCTGTAAAATGTCATTTGCAGATACATTTGATATTTTCCCACTAAGCAATCCGGTTTAACAAGACCCATGTCCACCATTAGACTCCCCAGTCTCTCAATATATACATTATTGTCCCACCCATCCTGCTCCTCTTAAGGAATGAAGAACAAACTTGGTGGTATCCTCTCTGTCCATAATCAGGCCACACTCAGTGCCAGAGCTACCAGCGAACATGTCGGTTATTTCATTGCGGCACACCATGGCCCCTTAGACAGTGCACCCGGGTTAACGCGCTCACTTCATAGCCACAGTAGACATTGATAACTATTGTTGATAAGCTGTGCGCTTCAAATATTCACCCAAAACATGTCAATATTTAGCATTATTTTCTTGTATGAATCGCAGGCTTTATAGCGTACGTGATTTTGTTGAAGTGATTTATACAAAATTAGATAGCTGAACTGACTTCATAGCACTCAAGGTGGTCCCAAAGGTGGAGCAGTTCCTTCAGCAGACAGCTAACATTGTACATGCTGATAGTGATATATTTAGCAGCTCACATGAGATATATATATATATATATATATATATATCCTGCAGCTGATGACACTACCACAAAAATAAAGTGTCTAAGGTCTATACAAAAAATATGGAGCTAATACCATATGCCCTATACGCCACGTGACTCATTTCCTTCTTTTCTTTTATATAGTGTTGGTAACCTGTCAGTTCAGCCATAAGGACAGTTGTATACCCAGAAATACAGGGGTCTTTGAAGCATTACATCTATATATTATATCCAACGATGTCGGTTGTAATTTAGAAGTCTGCTTATATCTGAGTTCAGTAATATTATCTTACAGTCATGTATTTAAATAACTATTAATAGTACTGCAGCAAATCTTAACAATTACCGTTTTGCTTAACGTTGTAACAAAATGTCACTTCAGTATTATAATCTCTGCCGTCTGTATCCAATGTAACGGGCTGCATTACTGTACTAATGGAATGCTGATCTCTTCCTATGTACACACAAGTAGCAATCCATACAATCGTGTCTTAGTCAAATGTTCTCTTGTTTACTGAAGAAAGCTTTGTAGCCAAGGCGTTAGCTATTTGTTTGCCTATTGTCGTAAAGCAACAACATAATATCTTAGTCGACACCCCCCCCCACTATAGTTACTGCCATAATCCTCATTTCCACACTGGATGCTGTTGTGTAAGTTCATGCTCCATTTTACAATGCAATGATATCACCGTTACGTTCTGTTCCGTTGAAGCTAAGCGAACAGCACCATCGCGACTTTTAACGCAGCACAGACACCATCACGTAACCTCCATCCTTTCTACTTCCTACACTAAGCTCATCGATGTGGGGATCAAGTTTGACCAATGTACAACGTTCTGTACACTTGTCCAGTTGTTGTAGCCAAGACTTAGTAGAATGACATCCCCTTGCCACATACAACCCCCTACTGAGATCAGCCCCCATCAATCATGATATTTGTTTCTCCTTGATCTTTATCTTCTTCCACTCACATTTTCCGTGGGGCGATGTGGGGAGACTAGATTTATATCCTGGACAAATAAACAATAATCACATATAATAGATAGTCGTGTCACACAACAAATGACGTTGTCTAACCGTCTCACTCTTGATTCTCCTCATACCATGAAGCCAAAAGACAGTAGTCGGCTGTTGTAGGCATAAAATTGAAGCTGCTTAGGCTCTGTTACCATGTGAAACCCTAACCACTTTACATCACTGTCTTTCGATGTATTTTATTTGCGTGTGTTTTCAAATATTATGCAGATATCAGGCAGCACCTTTCCTTTCTTACATTGCTGGCGGCATTAATGTTTGTTTTTCCTCCAGCATCTCACATATTTATATATTACACCTTTGCTAAGGGTCACAACTCCCAACTGAAATCTTACTGTTTTCCCTATAAATGAAACTTATTTTTCATCCACGATTATTTAGTCCCTTTTACGACATTCCTCGTATGCTTCATTTATAAAATTCATCGTCGCCAATACTAGAAATTAAACTTTTATTAAACTTCAGTCAAATAAGATAATAGAGGCCTGGAAGGAGAAAATATACAGATTCGTAGCAAGGGACTGGAAAATTATATCTGAGACATTCTAGTATTAGTCAACAACGGGATTGTTCATTTTTTTAATAGTAGCAGCATCTACAAAGTATTTTCAACGTATAGAAAAGCACTTCATAAAAGGACTTCTTTTTAATTGTTGCTAAGTGAGTTACACAAGACAAATACATTAAACAACAACAATATTGCTATTTTATACACAGTCCAGTATAAAAATAATAATATATGCAGAAGGCTAGAGAAGTGAGTAATTCAAGCTCAAAGTGACTCACTGATGTATTATGAGTGGCTACCAAGCTCGATATTCTAGCGCTAGCTCAACAATCACACAACAGCATGCTTGTGTTCACCATCCGCCGGTGTGTGCAGCAGCTAGCAACAAGGCCTCCACCAGTGTCACTGTCACACGAGGCTCGTGTTCGTTCATTATTCTCTACAACAAAGAATTTAAACTCACAGTTCATTGATCAAAGTATCCAAAATTATCAAACATCAGTTCTTTCCGAAAACATTTGTCCTTGCAATGTTAACATTTCATTTCCAGATAAGACAGATGAAAAATTCATCAGTTGATAAAAGTGGGTGTAAATGCTGTTGTTTTCATTCTTTTAAAGACTTTTAATGAATCACTATGCTAATTTATTTTCAAAATTCTTCGTTAAAAATCCTGTCCTTTACATATCTTTCTATTCTACCCTCTGGTGATATACGCGGTCTGCATGCCTTAACAGAATGAGTACATAAACTAAACGCAGAAATTCTGTTATTTTCCTCTGTGTGTGCATATGTGTTGTGTGTGCGCATGTAGAGTGACAAGCCATGCGACCCTGGTTGCCACGACAGGATCGGCGATCCATAATTTGACCAATAATAGACCGCCCTTCACCTTCCAGTTGACCTCAATGGTAAGTCTGAGACAAGCTTGTGGGGTGAGGATCGCCATGATCCCCGGGTGCTGGAGCCTGTTGATGTACAAAATTAAATATTGCAATACCTCTAGGATGGACAAGAATCAACAGACAAGATCAAGTATTGGAATACCTCTAGTATGGACAAGAGTCAACCTACAGGATCAAGTATTGGAATACCTCTAGGGTGAACAAGAATCACCTACAGGATCAAGTATTAGAATACCTCTAGGATGAACAAGAATCAACCTACAGGATCAAGTATTGAAATACCTCTAGGATGAACAAGAATCAACCTACAGGATCAAGTATTGAAATACCTCTAGGATGAACAAGAATCAACCTACAGGATCAAGTATTGAAATACCTCTAGGATGAACAAGAATCAACCTACAGGATCAAGTATTAGAATACCTCTAGGATGAACAAGAATCAACCTACAGGATCAAGTATTAGAATACCTCTAGGATGAACAAGAATCAACCTACAGGATCAAGTATTAGAATATCTCTAGGATGAACAAGAATCAACCTATCCATCAGAAACCCAGAAATCAACAAAGCCATTGCTGTCTGCCACACTAGCATCCTGTTTTCTAGGAATCAAATGCTGGACTCCGAGGCCAACAACAACGATGACATGTTCTCAAATACAAACTAGCATTAACAAGTATCATACAAGTCAAGTGTACATAACACTAAGTACTCATTTGACATATAAAGTAACCATGAGTAAACATGCTCTTCGTCGCACTACACGGTCGAGCTGACATATTTCGCCAGCTTTCTCCATTTATCTCTATCTTCAGTCAGTATACATGTGAAATGTTTTAACATACCTTACAAATGTACATCCAATACACGGCCTGTCAAACATAAGGTATACAAGTTTGATATATTGAATTTGTTATCAAACTAGAATAGTAATGATGCTTGATTATTTGTAAACAATTACGCATTACCTACATAGGAAAGAATACTTCATTATATATAACAAAGGGGAGTGAAGTATTACATTACACATGCTAGGTCACAGCATTTGGAGACGGTGCTTCCTCGCTGTTATTACCTTTCCTAACCTTTACAACTCAGTAAACCACGACCACATTTACATATGTTCAATTCGGTTGACTGAGTTGTTATTGATGTCACGTTCACTTTATCGCCAAGCGGGCGCTCTAACCACTACATAACTGACACTTCCATGATTTCACATCTATCTATTGTCCTTTCGAGCCGAAGACGGCACATAGGGCAGAACCACAACCTCAAAAACAGAAACCTTGCGTGCCAAAATGTCACATATTGCAGAGATCGGTGCTTCTAAAATATATGGCTCTGTTTCCATAACAATACTTTTTTTACAATGACAGATTGTCAAGCCATCAATCAATCTCCTTAGTCGCCTCTTACGACATGCCTGGAAGGTCACAGTGTCATTATTCTTTACTTCCCTCATAATGAGACCCCGGAAACATACGGGAAATCACATATCTAAAGAATTATTGCATTACACAGCTGATGATTTTAGTCTCAATCTGGTCTTATAGTTATAATTACATACATCGTGCATCATCGTGCGAACATGCCTTACGTTGAATACATTCCCCTCATTGTTAAAGTGATAATCTATGGGTGTGACCTCGTTTCAGTTTTTGACACACACACACAACATCACAAAAGTGAAATTTCTCGTGTCAGTGACATTTTAGTTCAACCACGCTTAAAAGTAAAATAATTGCTTCTGTATTCAGGGAATTGATTTATAATTTGCTTATCTTGATTTTGTCAAATAATTTTTTTTCCTTGGTAGCTACTTTTTTTTATTTTATTTATTATTAGAAAAAAAATGATTTTTTTTTCTGCGCGTGCTTTATGTGCTGCTTTCCTTAATGATTAATTAGAGAATAAACAAAGGAATCTCCATCTCTCTCAGTCCGTGGTATGTTGAGAGGATGAAACCTTGAGGTAATAACATATTATAATTAAGCTAATCATCATTTACATAGAGTTTATGTCTGTGAGTTTTATTTGTTAAAGAGTCTCTTTACAAATGTTAGAAGAGACAATGTAACAGGTGATTCTGTGAACACAGTCAGCAACATCCACCATCAGCATGCATACATATTGCTCTTTATAAAAGAAAGGGAGATAGACATAAATATGTTGACTGATGTAAAGCTGGTATAAGGAAAGAAATGAATGAAAGAAAAGGGTAGCAAAAACTGTCCTAAAGCTTCGGCCTAAAGACTGGCCTACTGCTGGGCAATAGACAAAATGCACACAAAGAAATTTAGTTTAGAAAAACTCAAAATGTCAAACTGAAAAAATACACTTTTATTAAGGAAAACTTGGCACCAAATGAAATGCAAGGAGTGCTAATGAGTTTGGGTTTGCTAGCCGATAACAGAATCAAGAAGAATTTTAGATAGCCTCAAAAATGACAAAACATGCTCAATGAATGAGACGGAAAAAAACAAGCACAATTTATTCTTCATGTCAACAGTTACGTGACTAATTGACCGAAAGCTTATGTCAAGGACACAACTTCATGTCACTCTGTACAAGTTCTAGCACGGTAAACCTCTACCCACGCCATTTCTCTACGTTTATTTTCTCCTACATTCTTCCTATCAGCAGCTCAATCTATTCATTCAATGCTCACTTCTTCTTCTTTCCTTCCTCATTTGCCTTTCAGCGTCGAGGGGAGACACAATTTGCGGTCTTTTACTTTTCTCTTGGTCTCTGCTGCTCTTACGTTTCCTAGTGTTTTTGATATTCCAACAATTCATCTTTTACGTGGTCGGCCCTTGAGTCTGGTGTTCTCGCACCATTTATTAAATGCACGTTGTGTTTTGGTCTTTTTCTGTCTTATCATACGGCCGAACCATTGTATGTGTTGATTCTTTGTGTATTATATAGCGGAAATTATTCTGAGCTAATTTCTCAGATCAGATCAAGAATCAAGGAAAGCTCTCGAAGAAGATCTCATCATAATCGAGTGCCGTCTCCGCAACGAAGGATGGCTACCATGGAGCGCCATTCTGCTCTGTCTCTTGCTTTGATGGTGCAGGTTGTCATAGGCTGATTTGTCCATCTTTTGATATTTCTCGTCCATGTTAGTCTTGGCCTGCCTCTGCCTCTTTTACCTTAAGAAGATCTAAATAAAGTAATTCAATAAACTCCCTAACGAAGCGAACACAGTAGAAAAAAGAACAATGCACATGAAAAGAACTAGGACATTCAAATGCCAAGAATCTGATTGCTTATTATCAAAGGAGTGAAAACAAAACAAGATAACTTTGTAAATCGTATGTTTACATGGAAAAGAGCACACCTCATGATAACAGATTAAAAAACTCCAGCAGAAGTAAATTGTCCAATTTATGCCAACTACAAACAAACATGTATTTAATATGTGCATTGGTTGTATCCTGGAATATATTGTAACAACTGGAAAAATTGAGGGACGAAGAGATAGAGGGAAGCAAAGAGAAAAAATACCAGACAGCTTAAGAGAATGGCTTGGCAGTAGGTCAACAACAGAAATGATAAATAACTGCCGAGATCGAAAGTTGTAGAGAGACATGATCACCTACGCCAGCAGGCCCGGTATTTGATGATGATTGTTTGTATCTTCCCAGTAAACGCATGCAACAGAAAACTTAGCTAAAGGGTAATAGTAGCCCGCATTAATGCGTGAATGGTAGATGTCAATTATATTACATGTGCAACACTTCGCTCAAAGGGTGGGTAATCATCTTTGTTTCATGATTTAGATATATACATTTTCATGCATTTTCTTATTTAATATTTTATTCAGCCTAAGTACAGTCTTCATAAATATGTATTCTATTGTTTTCTCTACCATAACAACTCATTAATACAAAATATACAATCTTATATCACTTGTTTCATCATATCAATTACACAAAGTCAATATAAACTAACTACGCTTAAAACAATTTTCACTGATCATTTCTAGGTCTCACTATAGTCTTGTTACATATTTCATGTGAATAAATATGTGCAGGCATCTCTGAAGCTCAATTTCAGCCCGTTTTAATTACTGTCTTATACTTAGCAATACCTCAATCACCATCACACTTGAAGAAGAGATACATTCCAGAATCGGAAAAGCAACTTCGACATTTGGTCAACTTAAAGATAGCGCAAGGGTCAACACCAAACTAATACTCAGAACGAAGATTCTAATTTACCAAAGTTGTGTGCTGAGTACACTATTATATGGATCAGAAACTTGGACTGACTATGCAGGGCTGAAGAAAAGGTTAAACAGTTTTCATGTGCGTTAATTTTGCAAGATAATGAACAGCAGATGGCAGGACAAAGTAACAAACTCTAAAGCCAAACTCCCATCCATCATGACAACATTTATGTGTCAGAGACTAAGGTGGCTGGGTCATGTTAGAAGAATGGCAAACAATCGTATTCCCAAACATTGTGTATGGCGAAGTTTGGAACGGAAAGGAACCAAAATGCTGAGATATAAGAAAGTTTGCACGGCTTTCTTGCGTGAATTCTCTATCAGCGAAAGAAACTTGGAAAATATATCGTCATATCGTAACACATGGAGAACACAAATTTAAAAAAACGGCACAGCAACTTTTGAGAAAGTATTGATGTCAAAGTCTGAAGACAAAAGGCGCAGGAGAACGGAGATGAGGCCAGGCACCATAGATACATCTTGCTCATTCTTCGGTCGGATCTGTCTACCCAATATTGGTAGATTCAGTCACGAGAGAAGCTTCTCAGTAAAACGGCATCCAGTATAAGACACTAATATTTTACCAAACTACTGACTAATCATGATTGCTTGCTACCAACCATCTGTCAAAACGCCAAAAGCCACATTATGTAAATATATACATTATGTATATATATATATAAATAGCTCAATTATTAATTACCATTATCTCTATACATTAACTCATGTTAGACAAATACTTTTTTATAACTACACAAAAATTGCTGAGATTATTAGAGAGAAAAACTAGGACAACCATTATTTTGTACCTTACACTTCAACTTATTTAAAACAAATTAATGAAGCTGCGTGATGCTACTAAAACTATTCATTTCTCACGCCGCTATAATTCAGGAACTTGACGTGTATGGAACAATATAACAGCCAAACTGCAAACATCCTTCAAACTTTCCCATCCATGCATTCACAATATTGAATCGGAAACAAAATAGAATAAGCAAGCTTGTGGAGACAAATCATGGCAATATTTACAAGAAGTAAAAGACTAGAGCGCGTGGCTGAATCAATAGCTTGTGCTCCAAACTTGGAGAGTGCTGGTTCGAATCGTGGTTGGGTCAAAAGCTTTTTTCCCCCTCTCGATGGGAGTGAAATAAAAACTCACACCCAACAACTTGTGGCGAATGCACTGGGCAAACGGCCATTATTCTCCGATCCTCAAAGTTCCCAGAAATGGGATAATGTAAAGATTGTATTATTCAAACAGAATAAAGATGGAACCACTGTTATAAAGAGAAAAGTCTGACCCATGTGAGTGAATCACAGACAGAAGACAAACAAATGCCAAGACGAATAGAGGCCACAGAGATGGGATTTCTCAGAATAATGTTGAGAGTTCCCTGTACAGCCACAATGACCAACGAGGATATCCTCAAACGAGGCCACCACAAAAGTAGAGCTCCTAAAACATCAGAAAGAAATTTGGGGCCACAAATATAAAGAGGAAATTTGGATCTCTTGGTCATAACTATCAAAATACAAAGACAGAGATGTCGCGGACAATAATGAGAGAAGATACTAAATAACTTGGTGTCGTGGCACGGTAAACAGTCAACAACAGAAAGAACTGATACGATGCACTAACTGTGGAAGAACATGATCGCCTACGCCAACATGGCACATGATGATGAAAGGCAGAAAAAGAAAACAAAAATTGGTGTGGCGAAAACCACATAAGTAAAACTCTATAGTGTTTATATCGTTCTTGAAAGCAACAAAAGTAAACAATAAGTAGGTGTTCGACAAAAAAAATCACTAGGAAAGAAAAGCCAAATATCAAATGTAGGTTCAGAACTAAAATTGAAATACTGTGTCAAAAATAGATGCTGTTGATTAGCAACAGTGAACTCATTCATTTTATTACAAACAAAACTGAAGCTGTACAATTGTAATAACAAAAGAAAGAACTGTTTAATGTCAAAGTTTGTTAAACAAACAACAACAGCAAATCACGAGACACAACCGATTGTTGTACATTATTACATCCTTGCTTGTTGCTTCTAAACGCTATTAGTAATAATGAACTGTTGTTTTATGTTAGGCGGAGATAATGTCACGGACATACACAAGCTCAAAGACAATATATTAAGCAACCTGTAACGGGGGCTATAATGATATTATTAACATGAGAAACTTGCTGAAGTCATTCAATAGTCACATTCAAATGAGAACAAAACTTGGATGGTAGTAGAGTGATCGCTGGATGTTAGAATTAGTCACGGCCCCAGTAGGAGGGTCTGACTAAGGGAAATAACAACCAGCAGGAGTATTCTTTATCGTCTTCTAGAAGGAACTATCATCACCTTTCATATTGTCCTAACCACAGCTAACTATAGATTTACTAAGTAACCCCTAGTTGGTTGATTCCTAACACGTTGCCTGTTTAAATCTCTAAAGAGTATTCCACCAACAATCACAGAAGGTATGCGATACTTATGAATAAGAATGCTCATACATTCTCCCTCCTTCGTAAAGTGGATATTTATATGGGATGGTTCCAGTTCGTGACACCACATGTTTATGTTTTGCATGTTCTATCTATTTTAGCTTAAATAACAATTAGAACAATAAATATTTATAAGTTTCACCAGACATGACATGCTCTTGTGAAAAAATACGTGGCTGTTAACCCCAACTGTTATTGCAATTTGATATTCTTTTAATCAAGCTTTTTTTTTCAATTAACTTGAATGTACCACAGACAGATCATACGATGTTACGTATCTAAAAATGAACATGTGAACTAAAATATTAATGACAAACAGCACAACGCTGATTGCAATGCGGTAAGTAAATTAAAGGTGCCCGTCTTGCTAGACACAAGGGAACGTGACCATCGTTTCCCCAGACGTCATATTTGTGGACGATGTCGTCAGTATCACGCCAGTGCTGTGCTGCACTAAACCGCTGTTCTTCTATGTATTTGCACAGTTTCCTGTTTTAATTTCTACTTCATTTCGACTTCCAAGTTTCAAGCGAGAGTTTCATCTACTCGCTGACACCAGTCATAAATCCCAGACATAATTAACTCAAATCGTTAGTATAAAACGTCCAGTCATCATTTCATGTTTTAATTTTGACAACTTTCTGCTACAGTTCTTGTCGGCAATGTTTTCAGCTATAGCTTGACAGTAACAATAAATTCTAAGTAAATTATAGCATTCTAATGATTGTACTTAAACAAATGTACATTTTACTTGTGAGCTTATCTTAAGTTGCATCCCTCAAGTGTCGTTTTATGTCATACAAGGATCGCAGTGCAATTCACCATGAGATATTTTTTAATTACACTGTTGAAATCTTTAGGTATTACTCCTTGATTGTGGTTGCTTTAATAAAATCATCCACCAGTTTCATATTAAGAAGCTGAATTGTAACAGAAAACAGCAGTATAACATAAGAAAGAAAATCAGTAGAAACATTGGTTATTGGTTTGTTACTGACTCTCAGAATTATTCCATTCTGGGTTATAACAATCAACCTTTCTAAATTATCATTTACTTATTCAACCTTAGTAAATATTTTCATTCTAAAAACCACCCTTAACTATTTTTCATCGATTCTTTCTTTTTTTGATTCCAGCCAGTTATTGCCCCATTGTATTGATGCCGGAAACAAACTGATTCGTTGCAATGAAAATAGGAAATGTGTTAGGAGTTATCTGTATTATGTCTTGCTGACATTGTAGATAATAAAAAGTATTCAAGCAGCAGGAATTAATTGATCAGAAGTTGATGATCCTGCCATATGCTGAAAAACAGCGTTCGTGATGATCGTGTTTGTTTCCATAATATCACATATCAATTATGCTGCTGACATTCTGCCATGATTTCAAGCTGCCTCTGTCGTCTAGAGGCCTCTCTTTCCACCCATTTTGGCAGCAATAACTGTGCTTCAATTTTTCTCTTCTCACAATATGACCGAAAAAAAGGTGTGATTGTTTCTTTCTGTTCTGTGTGTTTCGGCCTCACTAATGACTTCTTTGGTTGTCTTTTTGTCTGCCCAAGGGGTGGAACTGTCAACAATTTTCTGAGAAACCACTTCTATGTGATCTTTAGCGTTTTTGTTTATTTATTTATTTTATATGTTAACACTTTCCTACTTGAGAGAGAGAAAGTCCTAGAAGGAAAGTGATTAGTGAAATGGTCTGCTGAAGACAAGGTCAAGTTCGATCCCGATCGATGGATTCGACCTTAAACAGATACTTCAAATGCCTCAATATCGTATGTCTGGATTGGCTCTGTATAGCTCTTTCCTACTCCTAATTGTGTAGATTAGTTGCACAAAGTCTGGAGCTACGACTTTGAACCGAAAACGGATTGCTGAAATGCAACCCCGAGAAAGTGCAAAATAAAACCTGCAAGGTTTAGCGAAGCATGTGCATAACCAGCAGGCTACTGGAACCCACCTATTGGTTTCCACTGCGCATATTCTCCATCAATTGTTTAAAGTAACTGTTCATCTCTGGGTTTGCCAAACTGTGACGTAGACTTTAACAACTAACAGGTTTCAAGATTGTCCCACTTATTTTGATTATTTTTGTAACTTCAGGCAGCAATCAAGCTAGCAATTGTATGTTTAACGGACAGCACTGTGTAACTGTTGGAGTGGAGACAAACAAGAATTATGGAGATTCAAATTGATAAAAATGTGCAGATTGGCCTCTACAACCTAGCTTCCTCGCTCATCTTGATCCTTCCAGCGCCGCTAGACGTCGCTTAGGGCTCGTAGTGTTTGTAGCCAACAGTCTCCATCCGCTCACTTATACTGCATATCCATTTATTTCTATTGGATAGGAATGCAGCCATAATTGTATGAAGAGGTTGTAAGTGAACAGTAGAGATGGATGGGAGAGAAAGTTGAACTTACTGCCTTCACAACTCTGCTATCATCATTAAATGTCTGCTGGTGTTGGCGATCATGTTTCTTTACACCTTTATCTCCATAGTTATTTATAAATTATGATGCTTGGTATATTTCTCCTCGTTTCCATTTAGCTTTTCTCCCTCGAATTTTCCAGTTGTGTCACAATATATTCTTGCTGTTTTCTTTCATGGCCTCACAGAAATGACGACAGTTTCTACCTATATTCTAGCTGTTTTCTTTCATGGCCTCACAGAAGTGACAATAGTTTCTACCTATATTCTAGCTGTTTTCTTTCATGGCCTCACAGAAGTGACAATAGTTTCTACCTATATTCTAGTTGTTTCAGTTCATGTCCTCACAGAAGTGACAATAGTTTCTACGTATATTCTAGTTGTTTCCTTTCATGGCCTCACAGAAATGACGACAGTTTCTACCTATATTCTAGTTGTTTCCTTTCATGGCCTCACAGAAGTGACGATAGTTTCTACCTATATTCTAGTTGTTTCCTTTCATGGCCTCACAGAAGTGACAATAGTTTCTACCTATATTCTAGTTGTTTCCTTTCATGGCCTCACAGAAGTGACAATAGTTTCTACCTATATTCTAGTTGTTTCCTTTCATGGCCTCACAGAAGTGACAATAGTTTCTACCTATATTCTAGCTGTTTTCTTTCATGGCCTCACAGAAGTGACAATAGTTTCTACCTATATTCTAGTTGTTTCAGTTCATGTCCTCACAGAAGTGACAATAGTTTCTACCTATATTCTAGCTGTTTTCTTTCATGGCCTCACAGAAGTGACAATAGTTTCTACCTATATTCTAGCTGTTTTCTTTCATGGCCTCACAGAAGTGACAATAGTTTCTACCTATATTCTAGCTGTTTTCTTTCATGGCCTCACAGAAGTGACAATAGTTTCTACCTATATTCTAGTTGTTTCAGTTCATGTCCTCACAGAAGTGACAATAGTTTCTACGTATATTCTAGTTGTTTCCTTTCATGGCCTCACAGAAATGACGACAGTTTCTACCTATATTCTAGTTGTTTCCTTTCATGGCCTCACAGAAGTGACGATAGTTTCTACCTATATTCTAGTTGTTTCCTTTCATGGCCTCACAGAAGTGACAATAGTTTCTACCTATATTCTAGTTGTTTCCTTTCATGGCCTCACAGAAGTGACAATAGTTTCTACCTATATTCTAGTTGTTTCCTTTCATGGCCTCACAGAAGTGACAATAGTTTCTACCTATATTCTAGCTGTTTTCTTTCATGGCCTCACAGAAGTGACAATAGTTTCTACCTATATTCTAGTTGTTTCAGTTCATGTCCTCACAGAAGTGACAATAGTTTCTACCTATATTCTAGCTGTTTTCTTTCATGGCCTCACAGAAGTGACAATAGTTTCTACCTATATTCTAGCTGTTTTCTTTCATGGCCTCACAGAAGTGACAATAGTTTCTACCTATATTCTAGCTGTTTTCTTTCATGGCCTCACAGAAGTGACAATAGTTTCTACCTATATTCTAGCTGTTTTCTTTCATGGCCTCACAGAAGTGACAATAGTTTGTACCTATATTCTAGTTGTTTCCTTTCATGGCCTCACAGAAATGACGACAGTTTCTACCTATATTCTAGTTGTTTCCTTTCATGGCCTCACAGAAGTGACGATAGTTTCTACCTATATTCTAGTTGTTTCCTTTCATGGCCTCACAGAAGTGACGATAGTTTCTACCTATATTCTAGTTGTTTCCTTTCATGGCCTCACAGAAGTGACAATAGTTTCTACCTATATTCTAGCTGTTTCCTTTCATGGCCTCACAGAAGTGACAATAGTTTCTACCTATATTCTAGTTGTTTCCTTTCATGGCCTCACAGAAGTGACAATAGTTTCTACCTATATTCTAGCTGTTTTCTTTCATGGCCTCACAGAAGTGACAATAGTTTCTACCTATATTCTAGTTGTTTCAGTTCATGTCCTCACAGAAGTGACAATAGTTTCTACCTATATTCTAGCTGTTTTCTTTCATGGCCTCACAGAAGTGACAATAGTTTCCACCTACATTCTAGTTATTTCCTTTCATGGCCTCACAGAAGTGACAATAGTTTCTAC
Organism: Megaustenia siamemsis; assembly: GCA_032433765.1. Lineage (NCBI taxonomy): Eukaryota > Metazoa > Mollusca > Gastropoda > Stylommatophora > Ariophantidae > Megaustenia > Megaustenia siamemsis. Next base: position 48,086,296 of record JAVIAB010000160.1, on the reverse strand, counting down.
CTATATTCTAGTTGTTTCAGTTCATGTCCTCACAGAAGTGACGATAGTTTCTACCTATATTCTAGCTAGTTCAGTTCATGTCCTCACAGAAGTGACGATAGTTTCTACCTATATTCTAGCTGGTTCAGTTCATGTCCTCACAGAAGTGACAATAGTTTCTACCTATATTCTAGTTGTTTCAGTTCATGTCCTCACAGAAGTGACTATAGTTTCTACCTATATTCTAGCTGGTTCAGTTCATGTCCTCACAGAAGTGACAATAGTTTCTACCTATATTCTAGTTGTTTCAGTTCATGTCCTCACAGAAGTGATGATAGTTTCTACCTATATTCTAGCTGGTTCAGTTAATGTCCTCACAGAAGTGACGATAGTTTCTACCTATATTCTAGCTGGTTCAGTTCATGGCCTCACAGAAGTGACGATAGTTTCTACCTATATTCTAGCTGGTTCAGTTCATGTCCTCACAGAAGTGACAATAGTTTCTACCTATATTCTAGTTGTTTCAGTTCATGTCCTCACAGAAGTGACGATAGTTTCTACCTATATTCTAGCTGGTTCAGTTCATGTCCTCACAGAAATGACGATAGCTTCTACCTATATTCTAGTTGTTTCAGTTCATGTCCTCACAGAAGTGACGATAGCTTCTACCTATATTCTAGCTGGTTCAGTTAATGTCCTCACAGAAGTGACGATAGTTTCTACCTATATTCTAGCTGGTTCAGTTCATGGCCTCACAGAAGTGACGATAGTTTCTACCTATATTCTAGCTGGTTCAGTTCATGTCCTCACAGAAGTGACAATAGTTTCTACCTATATTCTAGTTGTTTCAGTTCATGTCCTCACAGAAGTGACGATAGTTTCTACCTATATTCTAGCTGGTTCAGTTCATGTCCTCACAGAAGTGACGATAGCTTCTACCTATATTCTAGCTGGTTCAGTTCATGTCCTCACAGAAGTGACGATAGTTTCTACCTATATTCTAGCTGGTTCAGTTCATGTCCTCACAGAAGTGACGATAGCTTCTACCTATATTCTAGTTGTTTCCGTTCATGGCCTCACAGAAGTGACAATAGTTTCTACCTATATTCTAGCTGTTTTCTTTCATGGCCTCACAGAAGTGACAATAGTTTCTACCTATATTCTAGTTGTTTCCTTTCATGGCCTCACAGAAGTGACAATAGTTTCTACCTATATTCTAGCTGTTTTCTTTCATGGCCTCACAGAAGTGACAATAGATTCTACCTATAGTCTAGTTGTTTCAGTTCATGTCCTCACAGAAGTGACAATAGTTTCTACCTATATTCTAGCTGTTTTCTTTCATGGCCTCACAGAAGTGACAATAGTTTCTACCTATATTCTAGCTGTTTTCTTTCATGGCCTCACAGAAGTGACAATAGTTTCTACCTATATTCTAGCTGTTTTCTTTCATGGCCTCACAGAAGTGACAATAGTTTCTACCTATATTCTAGTTGTTTCCTTTCATGGCCTCACAGAAATGACGACAGTTTCTACCTATATTCTAGTTATTTCCTTTCATGGCCTCACAGAAGTGACGATAGTTTCTACCTATATTCTAGTTGTTTCCTTTCATGGCCTCACAGAAGTGACGATAGTTTCTACCTGTATTCTAGTTGTTTCCTTTCATGGCCTCACAGAAGTGACAATAGTTTCTACCTATATTCTAGTTGTTTCCTTTCATGGCCTCACAGAAGTGACAATAGTTTCTACCTATGTTCTAGTTGTTTCCTTTCATGTCCTCACAGAAGTGACAATAGTTTCTACCTATATTCTAGCTGTTTTCTTTCATGGCCTCACAGAAGTGACAATAGTTTCTACCTATATTCTAGATGGTTCAGTTCATGTCCTCACAGAAGTGACGATAGTTTCTACCTATATTCTAGCTGGTTCAGTTCATGTCCTCACAGAAGTGACAATAGTTTCTACCTATATTCTAGTTGTTTCAGTTCATGTCCTCACAGAAGTGACGATAGTTTCTACCTATATTCTAGCTGGTTCAGTTCATGGCCTCACAGAAGTGACGATAGTTTCTACCTATATTCTAGCTGGTTCAGTTCATGTCCTCACAGAAGTGACAATAGTTTCTACCTATATTCTAGTTGTTTCAGTTCATGTCCTCACAGAAGTGACGATAGTTTCTACCTATATTCTAGCTGGTTCAGTTCATGTCCTCACAGAAGTGACGATAGCTTCTACCTATATTCTAGTTGTTTCAGTTCATGTCCTCACAGAAGTGACGATAGCTTCTACCTATATTCTAGCTGGTTCAGTTCATGTCCTCACAGAAGTGACGATAGTTTCTACCTATATTCTAGCTGGTTCAGTTCATGTCCTCACAGAAGTGACGATAGCTTCTACCTATATTCTAGTTGTTTCAGTTCATGTCCTCACAGAAGTGACGATAGTTTCTACCTATATTCTAGTTGTTTCAGTTCATGTCCTCACAGAAGTGACGATAGCTTCTACCTATATTCTAGTTGTTTCAGTTCATGTCCTCACAGAAGTGACGACAGTTTCTACCTATATTCTAGTTGTTTCAGTTCATGTCCTCACAGAAGTGACGATAGTTTCTACCTATATTCTAGTTGTTTCAGTTCATGTCCTCACAGAAGTGACGATAGCTTCTACCTATATTCTAGTTGTTTCAGTTCATGTCCTCACAGAAGTGACGACAGTTTCTACCTATATTCTAGCTGGTTCAGTTCATGTCCTCAAAGAAGTGACGATAGTTTCTACCTATATTCTAGCTGGTTCAGTTCATGGCCTCACAGAAGTGACGATAGTTTCTACCTATGTTCTAGTTGTTTCCTTTCATGTCCTCACAGAAGTGACAATAGTTTCTACCTATATTCTAGCTGTTTTCTTTCATGGCCTCACAGAAGTGACAATAGTTTCTACCTATATTCTAGCTGGTTCAGTTCATGTCCTCACAGAAGTGACGATAGTTTCTACCTATATTCTAGCTGGTTCAGTTCATGTCCTCACAGAAGTGACAATAGTTTCTACCTATATTCTAGTTGTTTCAGTTCATGTCCTCACAGAAGTGACGATAGTTTCTACCTATATTCTAGCTGGTTCAGTTCATGGCCTCACAGAAGTGACGATAGTTTCTACCTATATTCTAGCTGGTTCAGTTCATGTCCTCACAGAAGTGACAATAGTTTCTACCTATATTCTAGTTGTTTCAGTTCATGTCCTCACAGAAGTGACGATAGTTTCTACCTATATTCTAGCTGGTTCAGTTCATGTCCTCACAGAAGTGACGATAGCTTCTACCTATATTCTAGTTGTTTCAGTTCATGTCCTCACAGAAGTGACGATAGCTTCTACCTATATTCTAGCTGGTTCAGTTCATGTCCTCACAGAAGTGACGATAGTTTCTACCTATATTCTAGCTGGTTCAGTTCATGTCCTCACAGAAGTGACGATAGCTTCTACCTATATTCTAGTTGTTTCAGTTCATGTCCTCACAGAAGTGACGATAGTTTCTACCTATATTCTAGTTGTTTCAGTTCATGTCCTCACAGAAGTGACGATAGCTTCTACCTATATTCTAGTTGTTTCAGTTCATGTCCTCACAGAAGTGACGACAGTTTCTACCTATATTCTAGCTGGTTCAGTTCATGTCCTCACAGAAGTGACGATAGTTTCTACCTATATTCTAGCTGGTTCAGTTCATGGCCTCACAGAAGTGACGATAGTTTCTACCTATATTCTAGCTGGTTCAGTTCATGTCCTCACAGAAGTGACAATAGTTTCTACCTATATTCTAGTTGTTTCAGTTCATGTCCTCACAGAAGTGACGATAGTTTCTACCTATATTCTAGCTGGTTCAGTTCATGTCCTCACAGAAGTGACGATAGCTTCTACCTATATTCTAGTTGTTTCAGTTCATGTCCTCACAGAAGTGACGATAGCTTCTACCTATATTCTAGCTGGTTCAGTTCATGTCCTCACAGAAGTGACGATAGTTTCTACCTATATTCTAGCTGGTTCAGTTCATGGCCTCACAGAAGTGACGATAGTTTCTACCTATATTCTAGCTGGTTCAGTTCATGTCCTCACAGAAGTGACGATAGCTTCTACCTATATTCTAGCTGGTTCAGTTCATGTCCTCACAGAAGTGACAATAGTTTCTACCTATATTCTAGTTGTTTCAGTTCATGTCCTCACAGAAGTGACGATAGCTTCTACCTATATTCTAGCTGGTTCAGTTCATGTCCTCACAGAAGTGACGATAGTTTCTACCTATATTCTAGCTGGTTCAGTTCATGGCCTCACAGAAGTGACGATAGTTTCTACCTATATTCTAGCTGGTTCAGTTCATGTCCTCACAGAAGTGACGATAGTTTCTACCTATATTCTAGCTGGTTCAGTTCATGGCCTCACAGAAGTGACGATAGTTTCTACCTATATTCTAGCTGGTTCAGTTCATGTCCTCACAGAAGTGACAATAGTTTCTACCTATAATCTAGTTGTTTCAGTTCATGTCCTCACAGAAGTGACGATAGTTTCTACCTATATTCTAGCTGGTTCAGTTCATGTCCTCACAGAAGTGACGATAGCTTCTACCTATATTCTAGTTGTTTCAGTTCATGTCCTCACAGAAGTGACGATAGCTTCTACCTATATTCTAGCTGGTTCAGTTTATGTCCTCACAGAAGTGACGATAGCTTCTACTTATATTCTAGCTGGTTCAGTTCATGTCCTCACAGAAGTGACGATAGTTTCTACCTATATTCTAGCTGGTTCAGTTCATGTCCTCACAGAAGTGACGATAGTTTCTACCTATATTCTAGCTGGTTCAGTTCATGTCCTCACAGAAGTGACGATAGCTTCTACCTATATTCTAGCTGGTTCAGTTCATGTCCTCACAGAAGTGACGATAGTTTCTACCTATATTCTAGCTGGTTCAGTTCATGGCCTCACAGAAGTGACGATAGTTTCTACCTATATTCTAGCTGGTTCAGTTCATGTCCTCACAGAAGTAACGATAGTTTCTACCTATATTCTAGCTGGTTCAGTTCATGTCCTCACAGAAGTGACAATAGTTACTACCTATATTCTAGTTGTTTCAGTTCATGTCCTCACAGAAGTGACGATAGCTTCTACCTATATTCTAGCTGGTTCAGTTCATGTCCTCACAGAAGTGACGATAGTTTCTACCTATATTCTAGCTGGTTCAGTTCATGGCCTCACAGAAGTGACGATAGTTTCTACCTATATTCCAGCTGGTTCAGTTCATGTCCTCACAGAAGTGACGATAGTTTCTACCTATATTCTAGCTGGTTCAGTTCATGGCCTCACAGAAGTGACAATAGTTTCTACCTATATTCTAGCTGGTTCAGTTCATGTCCTCACAGAAGTGACAATAGTTTCTACCTATATTCTAGTTGTTTCAGTTCATGTCCTCACAGAAGTGACGATAGTTTCTACCTATATTCTAGCTGGTTCAGTTCATGTCCTCACAGAAGTGACGATAGCTTCTACCTATATTCTAGTTGTTTCAGTTCATGTCCTCACAGAAGTGACGATAGCTTCTACCTATATATTCTAGCTGGTTCAGTTTATGTCCTCACAGAAGTGACGATAGCTTCTACTTATATTCTAGCTGGTTCAGTTCATGTCCTCACAGAAGTGACGATAGTTTCTACCTATATTCTAGCTGGTTCAGTTCATGTCCTCACAGAAGTGACGATAGTTTCTACCTATATTCTAGCTGGTTCAGTTCATGTCCTCACAGAAGTGACGATAGTTTCTACCTATATTCTAGCTGGTTCAGTTCATGTCCTCACAGAAGTGACGATAGCTTCTACCTATATTCTAGCTGGTTCAGTTCATGTCCTCACAGAAGTGACGATAGTTTCTACCTATATTCTAGCTGGTTCAGTTTATGTCCTCACAGAAGTGACGATAGCTTCTACTTATATTCTAGCTGGTTCAGTTCATGTCCTCACAGAAGTGACGATAGTTTCTACCTATATTCTAGCTGGTTCAGTTCATGTCCTCACAGAAGTGACGATAGTTTCTACCTATATTCTAGCTGGTTCAGTTCATGTCCTCACAGAAGTGACGATAGCTTCTACCTATATTCTAGTTGTTTCCTTTCATGGCCTCACAGAAGTGACAATAGTTTCTACCTATATTCTAGCTGTTTTCTTTCATGGCCTCACAGAAGTGACAATAGTTTCTACCTATATTCTAGTTGTTTCCTTTCATGGCCTCACAGAAGTGACAATAGTTTCTACCTATATTCTAGCTGTTTTCTTTCATGGCCTCACAGAAGTGACAATAGATTCTACCTATATTCTAGTTGTTTCAGTTCATGTCCTCACAGAAGTGACAATAGTTTCTACCTATATTCTAGCTGTTTTCTTTCATGGCCTCACAGAAGTGACAATAGTTTCTACCTATATTCTAGCTGTTTTCTTTCATGGCCTCACAGAAGTGACAATAGTTTCTACCTATATTCTAGCTGTTTTCTTTCATGGCCTCACAGAAGTGACAATAGTTTCTACCTATATTCTAGCTGTTTTCTTTCATGGCCTCACAGAAGTGACAATAGTTTCTACCTATGTTCTAGTTGTTTCCTTTCATGGCCTCACAGAAGTGACGATAGTTTCTACCTATATTCTAGTTGTTTCCTTTCATGGCCTTACAGAAGTGACGATAGTTTCTACCTGTATTCTAGTTGTTTCCTTTCATGGCCTCACAGAAGTGACAATAGTTTCTACCTATATTCTAGTTGTTTCCTTTCATGTCCTCACAGAAGTGACAATAGTTTCTACCTATATTCTAGTTGTTTCAGTTAATGTCCTCACAGAAGTGACTATAGTTTCTACCTATATTCTAGCTGGTTCAGTTCATGTCCTCACAGAAGTGACGATAGCTTCTACCTATATTCTAGTTGTTTCAGTTCATGTCCTCACAGAAGTGACGACAGTTTCTACCTATATTCTAGCTGGTTCAGTTCATGTCCTCACAGAAGTGACGATAGTTTCTACCTATATTCTAGCTGGTTCAGTTCATGTCCTCACAGAAGTGACGGTAGCTTCTACCTATATTCTAGCTGGTTCAGTTCATGTCCTCACAGAAGTGACGATAGTTTCTACCTATATTCTAGTTGTTTCAGTTCATGTCCTCACAGAAGTGACGATAGCTTCTACCTATATTCTAGTTGTTTCAGTTCATGTCCTCACAGAAGTGACGACAGTTTCTACCTATATTCTAGCTGGTTCAGTTCATGTCCTCACAGAAGTGACGATAGTTTCTACCTATATTCTAGCTGGTTCAGTTCATGGCCTCACAGAAGTGACGATAGTTTCTACCTATATTCTAGCTGGTTCAGTTCATGTCCTCACAGAAGTGACAATAGTTTCTACCTATATTCTAGTTGTTTCAGTTCATGTCCTCACAGAAGTGACGATAGTTTCTACCTATATTCTAGCTGGTTCAGTTCATGGCCTCACAGAAGTGACGATAGTTTCTACCTATATTCTAGCTGGTTCAGTTCATGTCCTCACAGAAGTGACGATAGTTTCTACCTATATTCTAGCTGGTTCAGTTCATGTCCTCACAGAAGTGACAATAGTTTCTACCTATATTCTAGTTGTTTCAGTTCATGTCCTCACAGAAGTGACGATAGCTTCTACCTATATTCTAGCTGGTTCAGTTCATGTCCTCACAGAAGTGACGATAGTTTCTACCTATATTCTAGCTGGTTCAGTTCATGGCCTCACAGAAGTGACGATAGTTTCTACCTATATTCTAGCTGGTTCAGTTCATGTCCTCACAGAAGTGACGATAGTTTCTACCTATATTCTAGCTGGTTCAGTTCATGGCCTCACAGAAGTGACGATAGTTTCTACCTATATTCTAGCTGGTTCAGTTCATGTCCTCACAGAAGTGACAATAGTTTCTACCTATATTCTAGTTGTTTCAGTTCATGTCCTCACAGAAGTGACGATAGTTTCTACCTATATTCTAGCTGGTTCAGTTCATGTCCTCACAGAAGTGACGATAGCTTCTACCTATATTCTAGTTGTTTCAGTTCATGTCCTTACAGAAGTGACGATAGCTTCTACCTATATTCTAGCTGGTTCAGTTTATGTCCTCACAGAAGTGACGATAGCTTCTACTTATATTCTAGCTGGTTCAGTTCATGTCCTCACAGAAGTGACGATAGTTTCTACCTATATTCTAGCTGGTTCAGTTCACGTCCTCACAGAAGTGACGATAGTTTCTACCTATATTCTAGCTGGTTCAGTTCATGTCCTCACAGAAGTGACGATAGCTTCTACCTATATTCTAGCTGGTTCAGTTCATGTCCTCACAGAAGTGACGATAGTTTCTACCTATATTCTAGCTGGTTCAGTTCATGGCCTCACAGAAGTGACGATAGTTTCTACCTATATTCTAGCTGGTTCAGTTCATGTCCTCACAGAAGTGACGATAGTTTCTACCTATATTCTAGCTGGTTCAGTTCATGTCCTCACAGAAGTGACAATAGTTTCTACCTATATTCTAGTTGTTTCAGTTCATGTCCTCACAGAAGTGACGATAGCTTCTACCTATATTCTAGCTGGTTCAGTTCATGTCCTCACAGAAGTGACGATAGTTTCTACCTATATTCTAGCTGGTTCAGTTCATGGCCTCACAGAAGTGACGATAGTTTCTACCTATATTCTAGCTGGTTCAGTTCATGTCCTCACAGAAGTGACGATAGTTTCTACCTATATTCTAGCTGGTTCAGTTCATGGCCTCACAGAAGTGACGATAGTTTCTACCTATATTCTAGCTGGTTCAGTTCATGTCCTCACAGAAGTGACAATAGTTTCTACCTATATTCTAGTTGTTTCAGTTCATGTCCTCACAGAAGTGACGATAGTTTCTACCTATATTCTAGCTGGTTCAGTTCATGTCCTCACAGAAGTGACGATAGCTTCTACCTATATTCTAGTTGTTTCAGTTCATGTCCTCACAGAAGTGACGATAGCTTCTACCTATATTCTAGCTGGTTCAGTTTATGTCCTCACAGAAGTGACGATAGCTTCTACTTATATTCTAGCTGGTTCAGTTCATGTCCTCACAGAAGTGACGATAGTTTCTACCTATATTCTAGCTGGTTCAGTTCATGTCCTCACAGAAGTGACGATAGTTTCTACCTATATTCTAGCTGGTTCAGTTCATGTCCTCACAGAAGTGACGATAGTTTCTACCTATATTCTAGCTGGTTCAGTTCATGTCCTCACAGAAGTGACGATAGCTTCTACCTATATTCTAGCTGGTTCAGTTCATGTCCTCACAGAAGTGACGATAGCTTCTACCTATTGTTAGCAACAAGATTTATTCTTGCTTCGACCTCTTTTAGTAAAGTAAAGTACCCCCGTCACGCCAAGTGGTGTATAGGGAAATATGGTGTTAGTGACCCTATATTTTACAGACCTTCAGCACATGATTTTTGGGGTAATGTGGTCAGTATTGCGCCCGTGCTGCTTTACTTTCCCAGAAAAAAATCCGGTACCCATTTAAGGCTGGGTGAACCCGGAAGCCGTCGGTTGGGATTGAACCCTACCCCTTGTCCGTGGTAGTCCAGTTCACTAACCACTGAGCTATCGCGGCTCCCTTTGACCTCTTTTAGAATGACCGTATTACTCTTTTTAGCTGTCCATGTTATTCACCATATCCTTTAGTAAAACCACATTCATGTGTCCTCCATTGATTTTCTTGGCTGTTGTTCACAATTCATGTCCATGTCTACATAACACTAAAAAATATTTTTTTTTTAAATCTCCATTGCCAAAGATGGGCTACTTAATATCGTTTTAATTCTCTGGAATGCAGTTTTAACCTGATCTATTCCACGCTTCACCTTTGTTGCACATCTACCATCCAAATTATCATCATTTACAGGTGCTTTAACCCATTTACCTGTGTTAATACTATCCCTACTATTGTATACTCTGATGTATATGGATTAACTGGGAGCCGCGATAGCTCAGTGGTCAGTGAACTGAGTGGTCAGTGAACTGAGTGGTTAGTGAACTGGACTATAAAGGACAAGAGGTAAGGTTCGTCCCAACCGACGGCTTCCGGTTCACCCAGCCGAGTTTAATGGGTACCGGATTTTTTTTCTGGGAAAGTAAAACGGTACGGGCGTAATACCGACCATATTACCCCAAAAATCATGTGCCGAAGGTCTGTAAAATTGATGGTCACTAACACCATATTCCTTATACGCCACTTGGCGTTACTTTTCTTTTTTTTTAATATGGATTAACTGACCACACATTTTCTTTAATTGAATTTTCTGTTAAATTATAGGGAAACCAAATGTATTGTTGGTGTGTCTAACATTCTTGCTGGTTTAGAAGTCTTTCTTAAATCTGACTTCTGCAGTATTATCTAACAGCCCTGCGTTTAACTGAGCAATAAAGATGTTTCACAGCAAAATGAGACATCTGGAACAATTTCAGTGGGCTTTTCATTGTTCAGTGTGAATATTTCACTGATACTTCCTATAACTTATCATTTCCTACAGATTATCATTTCCTACTGCTAATCATTTCCTATAACTTATCATTTCCTACAGATTATCATTTCCTATAACTTATCATTTCCTACAGATTATCATTTCCTACTGCTAATCATTTCCTATAACTTATCATTTCCTACAGATTATCATTTCCTACTGCTAATCATTTCCTATGACTCATCATTTCCTACAGATTATCATGTCCTATAACTAATCATTTCCTACAGATTATCATATCCTATAACTTATCATTTCCTACTGCTAATCATGTCTTATAACTAATCATTTCCTACTGCTAATCATGTCCTATAACTTATAATTTCCTACTGCTAATCATGTCCTATAACTTATCATTTCCTACTGCTAATCATGTCCTATAACTTATCATTTCCTACAGATTATCATTTCCTACTGCTAATCATTTCCTATAACTCATCATTTCCTACAGATTATCATGTCCTATAACTTATCATTTCCTACTGCTAATCATTTCCTATAACTCATCATTTCCTACAGATTATCATGTCCTATAACTTATCATTTCCTACTGCTAATCATGTCCTATAACTTATCATTTCCTACTGCTAATCATGTCCTATAACTTATCATTTCCTACTGCTAATCATGTCCTATAACTTATCATTTCCTACTGCTAATCATGTCCTATAACTTATCATTTCCTACATCTAATCATGTCCTATAACTTATCATTTCCTACAGATTATCATGTCCTATAACTTATCATTTCCTACAGATTATCATGTCCTATAACTAATCATTTCCTACAGATTATCATGTCCTATAACTTATCATTTCCTACATATTATCATGTCCTATAACTAATCATTTCCTACAGATTATCATGTCCTATAACTTATCATTTCCTACAGATTATCATGTCCTATAACTAATCATTTCCTACAGATTATCATGTCCTATAACTCATCATTTCCTACAGATTATCATGTCCTATAACTAATCATTTCCTACAGATTATCATGTCCTATAACTTATCATTTCCTACTGCTAATCATGTCCTATAACTTATCATTTCCTACTGCTAATCATGTCCTATAACTTATAATTTCCTACTGCTAATCATGTCCTATAACTTATCATTTCCTACTGCTAATCATGTCCTATAACTTATCATTTCCTACATCTAATCATGTCCTATAACTTATCATTTCCTACTGCTAATCATGTCCTATAACTTATCATTTCCTACTGCTAATCATGTCCTATAACTTATCATTTCCTACTGCTAATCATGTCCTATAACTTATCATTTCCTACTGCTAATCATGTCCTATAACTTATCATTTCCTACTGCTAATCATGTCCTATAACTCATCATTTCCTACTGCTAATCATGTCCTATAACTCATCATTTCCTACTGCTAATCATGTCCTATAACTTATAATTTCCTACTGCTAATCATGTCCTATAACTTATCATTTCCTACTGCTAATCATGTCCTATAACTCATCATTTCCTACTGCTAATCATGTCCTATAACTTATCATTTCCTACTGCTAATCATGTCCTATAACTTATCATTTCCTACTGCTAATCATGTCCTATAACTTATCATTTCCTACTGCTAATCATGTCCTATAACTTATCATTTCCTACTTCTAATCATGTCCTATAACTTATCATTTCCTACTTCTAATCATGTCCTATAACATATCATTTCCTACTGCTAATCATGTCCTATAACTTATCATTTCCTACTGCTAATCATGTCCTATAACTTATCATTTCCTACTTCTAATCATGTCCTATAACTTATTATTTCCTACTTCTAATCATGTCCTATAACTAATCATTTCCTACTGCTAATCATGTCCTATAACCTATCATTTCCTACTTCTAATCATATCCTATAACCTATCATTTCCTACTTCTAATCATGTCCTATAACTAATCATTTCCTACTGTCAGTTCTGGACCCTAGAATCAAAAACAATAAGAAAAAAAAACCTCTACTGAGATGAAATGTGTCAGACGAATAACAGGAAACAGTCTGAGAGGCAAGATTAAAAATTAACAATTGAGAAAAAAACCTAGGAATAACCCCCACCATAGAATATATAAAGAAACAACAGATAAAATGGTTCGGCCACGTGACAAGGCAGAAAGATCAAAACACAACACAACGAGCTTTTAATAAATATTGTGAGAACACCAGACCCAATAGCTGACCACCAAAAAGATGGTTTGACAGAATATTAGAAACACTAGGAAGCAGCAGAGGCGAATAGAAGAGCAAAAGACCACAAATTATATCCCCCCCCCCCCCCCCCCCATCGACACTGAAAGGCAAATGAGGAAGGAAAAAGAAGAACAAACATTTCCTATATCTTATCATTTCCTACAGTTTTTTGTTTACAGTCATTGTCAATTTTCTGCTATCTGATCTTTCTTGCTGGGATTACCTCATCAGATGAATCTAGCAACACTGTTATGGTGTTTCTAGATGTCAATACTTACAGGCTGGATCTAAATGAAATATATAACATGTTGACAATTTGGACTTTTGATATAACAGTGTTGTCTCTAATACAAGAATCTAGTCACCTCTGTGTTCCTTTATTATTCTTATTTCTACTGTAATTAAATCATTTGCAAATTTCATGAATGCCCCTAAAAGTTTAGAGATTGGCATGAATTAAGAACAAACTGGAGAGTAAAATGAAGAAATGAATAAATTGTAATTGGTTAGAGCAGCATATGAAGAATTCAAGGCTTGCTGTAATCACACAATGACATTTTAGCTATAGTCTAAGACAATTTTCAGCATCTATGAAGAACTGCCCTAAGTTTACTACATTCTGTTCATTCTAAAAATTAATATCATTTTAGAGTTTTTCAAATTTGCAGCAACATGCACAAAATGTTAACTTTCTAGAATAATAAATTTTCTATTGTTGATATTATAGCAGATTAATGTTTATGAAAGTAAACATTTCAAGGATTTACTAGCCTGTGGTGTGAAATAGTCTATTATTTTTACCACAGATAATAAAACTGAAGCTACAACTTTCATTCATCATTCAGGAAAATAAGTTAGTTTTCTTGCTAATTGTATCATTTATCTGGCAGACTCTAATTGTGATGTTCTGTCTGTGGGGGTGATCAACACACTTAACCTGACAACTGACTTCATGTGAGAGTCTGGAATCCTACTCTGATTGAGTCCTGATCACAGAGAGAGAGAGAGAGAGAGAGAGAGAGAGAGAGAGAGTATCATTTATAAACAGTTGTGAGATACAAACTTCTGTAGAACACCATGATCCATACTGTGGTAATGTCACCACTTTAACCTGATAAACTGAAGTCATCATATCTTTAACTTTTTTATAGCCTAACATGTAGATCTACATCAAGTGCACCAACACAACATAATTATTCTCCTAGAACTGGTCACTGTAAAAACGTGAGTCACTTTTAGGGTCTTATGGTATCCCTACAGTTGAGTGTCCATGTGGAACTAGAAAGACTAAGAATATGCCCAGAACATAACAATCAATGACACCAATTCAACTGGAAAAGATGTAGAACTGGAAAGACTAAGAACATGCCTAGAACATAACAATCAATGACACCAACCCAGCTGGGAAAGATGAGGGACACCAATAACCATCTTGTAATGACTATGAACATTATCTGGTAATGTATATGAACATTATCTGGTAAGGCTGTACATCTGACTAACTGACATGAACTTGAACCCAGCAAAAGAAGAAGAATGAGTCGATGACAGGTCATCCTTTCTGCTTTGTTACTACACCTTTTTCAGCTGAGTCATTGTAAGACATCAAATGCTATGTATAAATTAAACTTCACTTTACTAGGCCGCAGAATATGAAGGTCTTCCTCACTTTCATTCATTATCATCATGTGCCATGCCGGCTGGCATAGGCGATCATCTCTGGGTCATTCCTGTGTGTCATAATTTCAGTCAGCAATCTTTTATTATACCATTTGGATAAACTGTTCAATATTTGTTTCCTTGGGTTTCCGCTGCTCTTCTTGCCATTCATTCCACCTGTTGTGACAGTTCTAAATGCCTTTGCATCACAAGCCTAATCAATGTGTAGATTGTCTTTTCCTAATGATTCTGATATTTCTGGTTTCTCTTGCTTTTATTACATTTTTCAATTAGTGAACTTTCTCTGATATCTTTTTAGTTTCCTTGACCAATGCAATGAATAAGACTGCAAATCTTCTTTCTCTATTTGGTTTGAAAGACTTCTTTACTCAGTTTTAATCTAAGGTTTACCCAATCCCATCTGAATAATTTATCACAAAACAGATGTAATTGAATTTTCACCTGCTGTTTTTAAACAGCAATAGAGATCGCATCATCGACTGGAATAAACTGATTATTTGGACTTTTGATATAACAGTGTTGTCTCTAATACAAGAATCTAGTCACCTCTGTGTTCCTTTATTATTCTTATTTCTACTGTAATTAAATCATTTGCAAATTTCATGAATGCCCCTAAAAGTTTAGAGATTGGCATGAATTAAGAACAAACTGGAGAGTAAAATGAAGAAATGAATAAATTGTAATTGGTTAGAGCAGCATATGAAGAATTCAAGGCTTGCTGTAATCACACAATGACATTTTAGCTATAGTCTAAGACAATTTTCAGCATCTATGAAGAACTGCCCTAAGTTTACTACATTCTGTTCATTCTAAAAATTAATATCATTTTAGAGTTTTTCAAATTTGCAGCAACATGCACAAAATGTTAACTTTCTAGAATAATAAATTTTCTATTGTTGATATTATAGCAGATTAATGTTTATGAAAGTAAACATTTCAAGGATTTACTAGCCTGTGGTGTGAAATAGTCTATTATTTTTACCACAGATAATAAAACTGAAGCTACAACTTTCATTCATCATTCAGGAAAATAAGTTAGTTTTCTTGCTAATTGTATCATTTATCTGGCAGACTCTAATTGTGATGTTCTGTCTGTGGGGGTGATCAACACACTTAACCTGACAACTGACTTCATGTGAGAGTCTGGAATCCTACTCTGATTGAGTCCTGATCACAGAGAGAGAGAGAGAGAGAGAGAGAGAGTATCATTTATAAACAGTTGTGAGATACAAACTTCTGTAGAACACCATGATCCATACTGTGGTAATGTCACCACTTTAACCTGATAAACTGAAGTCATCATATCTTTAACTTTTTTACAGCCTAACATGTAGATCTACATCAAGTGCACCAACACAACATAATTATTCTCCTAGAACTGGTCACTGTAAAAACGTGAGTCACTTTTAGGGTCTTATGGTATCCCTACAGTTGAGTGTCCATGTGGAACTAGAAAGACTAAGAATATGCCCAGAACATAACAATCAATGACACCAATTCAACTGGAAAAGATGTAGAACTGGAAAGTCTAAGAACATGCCCAGAACATAACAATCAATGACACCAATTCAACTGGAAAAGATGTAGAACTGGAAAATCTAAGAACATGCCCAGAACATAACAATCAATAACACCAATTCAACTGGAAAAGATGTAGAACTGGAAAATCTAAGAACATGCCCAGCACATAACAATCAATAACACCAATTCAACTGGAAAAGATGTAGAACTGGAAAATCTATGAACATGCCCAGAACATAACAATCAATAACACCAATTCAACTGGAAAAGATGTAGAACTGGAAAATCTAAGAACATGCCCAGAACATAACAATCAATAACACCAATTCAACTGGAAAAGATGTAGAACTGGAAAATCTAAGAACATGCCCAGAACATAACAATCAATGACACCAATTCAACTGGAAAAGATGTAGAACTGGAAAGACTAAGAACATGCCTAGAACATAACAATCAATGACACCAACCCAGCTGGGAAAGATGAGGGACACCAATAACCATCTTGTAATGACTATGAACATTATCTGGTAATGTATATGAACATTATCTGGTAAGGCTGTACATCTGACTAACTGACATGAACTTGAACCCAGCAAAAGAAGAAGAATGAGTCGATGACAGGTCATCCTTTCTGCTTTGTTACTACACCTTTTTCAGCTGAGTCATTGTAAGACATCAAATGCTATGTATAAATTAAACTTCACTTTACTAGGCCGCAGAATATGAAGGTCTTCCTCACTTTCATTCATTATCATCATGTGCCATGCCGGCTGGCATAGGCGATCATCTCTGGGTCATTCCTGTGTGTCATAATTTCAGTCAGCAATCTTTTATTATACCATTTGGATAAACTGTTCAATATTTGTTTCCTTGGGTTTCCGCTGCTCTTCTTGCCATTCATTCCACCTGTTGTGACAGTTCTAAATGCCTTTGCATCACAAGCCTAATCAATGTGTAGATTGTCTTTTCCTAATGATTCTGATATTTCTGGTTTCTCTTGCTTTTATTACATTTTTCAATTAGTGAACTTTCTCTGATATCTTTTTAGTTTCCTTGACCAATGCAATGAATAAGACTGCAAATCTTCTTTCTCTATTTGGTTTGAAAGACTTCTTTACTCAGTTTTAATCTAAGGTTTACCCAATCCCATCTGAATAATTTATCACAAAACAGATGTAATTGAATTTTCACCTGCTGTTTTTAAACAGCAATAGAGATCGCATCATCGACTGGAATAAACTGATTATTTGCTTATCAGGTGAACGCCAAATCAATTTCCAGTAAGGTCAAGTGTATTTTTTTTTTGTACTTTAAAATTAAATAAAAAATGGTTAACCTGTTCATTATGTGGAAACTACCGGACACAATGTGTTTATTTCCAGCAAAAACTCCTAGACAGTTTCCAGAAAAGGAATAAATCTGCATTAGTTGATATTAAGCTCTGGTTAGTAGCAATGTTTGTTGACCATAAATATGTTCAGTGCCAAAATACCTTATATTTTCTAGAAAGCACTTCGACCGCCTTGGGAACTGCTTGATTTATCAGTAGAAAAAGTGTCAGTGTAAAGTTACATCTAATTTATATTCTCAAATTAAGACCAATTTGTTCAAATTGTGAGCACTGTAATTAAAAATCAACTAATGGAGATTAAACATGGAAAACCCTGCAGTAAAACTAACTAGCAATACAATGAAAACACTCCAGAAACATTCAATTAGTAGTAAGTAGAACAGCTTAACACAATAACATTTGAATTTTTAGTCAAAGAATTTATCAAATTGGTGGAATTTTAGAAAAGATACAAAAATAATTAACTGGAGTGATTAAGAGGAAAGTAAACATCTGAGAAAACTAGCAGAAAATATCCTGTCTCTATCATTTATTTTAAAACACCAAGTGAGAAGCAGTTTGATTTATGAAAGTGCAAATTATTATAAGAAAAATTGTGCTCAGCTCTATCATTGTGTCTTGTATATATCACTTGTGAGGCATGCCTGGGGCTGGCGAATAATGTCACATGACTAGCACAGTTGCCACAAGGTTCCATTTTTATTTCAACTCCGATAACAACTTTAGCAGCCTAACCATCCTTTGAGCCTTAATTCACCAGTTGATAAACTAAAAGAAAACTAATTTCTGAGTGCTGTCTGACAACTGTCATACTTGAGAAGGTAACTTTACTGACAGCTGTTTGCTTCACTGTGGCATCTACACCTGGAACTAAATCCAGACCAGTAATTTTTATATTGGAAGTTTTGATGTACTTCCAGAAATTATTTTGTCCTTTTAACATTATTATTATGTTCAGCAAAATCCTCTCATTATCTTGATGTGCCAGGTTTTAATTATGGACATAGTGCACACAGAAGTCTAAACTTGATGACTTTAGGTAGTTCACAACTTCAAGTCGGATAATTCTGTCTAAGCCAAGGAAGTAATTCTGTCTAAACCAAGAAAAAAATTCTGTCTAAACCAAGAAAATAATTCTGTCTAAACCAAGAAAATAATTCTGTCTAGACCAAGAAAATAATTCTGTCTAAACCAAGAAAATAATTCTGTCTAGGCCAAGAAAATAATTCTGTCTAAACCAAGAAAATAATTCTGTCTAAACCAAGAAAATAATTCTGTCTAAACCAAGAAAATAATTCTGTCTAAACCAAGAAAATAATTCTGTCTAAGCCAAGGAAATAATTCTGTCTAAACCAAGAAAATAATTATGTCTAAACCAAGAAAATAATTCTGTCGAAACCAAGAAAATAATTCTGTCTAGACCAAGAAAATAATTCTGTCCAGACTAAGAAAATAATTCTGTCTAAACCAAGGAAATAATTCAGTCTAAACCAAGGAAATAATTCTGTCTAAACCAAGAAAATAATTCTGTCTAAACCAAGAAAATAATTCTGTCTAGACCAAGAAAATAATTCTGTCTAAACCAAGAAAATAATTCTGTCTAAACCAAGAAAATAATTATGTCTAAACCAAGAAAATAATTCTGTCTAAACCAAGAAAATAAATCTGTCTAAACCAAGAAAATAATTCTGTCTAAACCAAGAAAATAATTCTGTCTAAGCCAAGGAAATAATTCTGTCTAAACCAAGAAAATAATTATGTCTAAACCAAGAAAATAATTCTGTCTAAACCAAGAAAATAATTCTGTCTAGACCAAGAAAATAATTCTGTCCAGACCAAGAAAATAATTCTGCAGACTAAGTTAATAATTATGTCTAAACCAAGGAAATAATTCTGTCTAAACCAAGAAAATAATTCTGTCTAAACCAAGAAAATAATTCTGTCCAGACTAAGAAAATAATTCTGTCTAAACCAAGGAAATAATTAGTCTAAACCAAGAAAATAATTCTGTCCAGACCAAGAAAATAATTCTGTCTAAACCAAGTAAATAAGTATGTATAAACCAAGAAAATAATTCTGTCTAGACCAAGAAAATAATTCTGTCTAGACCAAGAAAATAATTGTCTAGACAAAAAAAATAATTCTGTCCAGACCTAGAAAATAATTATGTCTAAACCAAGAAAATAATTCTGTCTAAACCAAGAAAATAATTCTGTCTAAACCAAGAAAATAATTCTGTCTAAACCAAGAAAATAATTCTGTTATGTTTCCCAGTGCAATGAAAGCTCCTCTTGCTTTTGATATCCTTATTTTGGTATCGTTTTCTGTTCCTCCCTCTTTATCTATATTACTGCCCAGATATATATAAGATTGTACGTCTAGTAGAGGTATTTCTCCTAGTTTTATTTGGTTATTGCCAACTGCATTTCTGTCCAGACCTAGAAAATAATTCTGTCGAAACCAAGAAAATAATTCTGTCTAAACCAAGAAAATAATTCTGTCTAAACCAAGAAAATAATTCTGTCTAAACCAAGAAAATAATTCTGTCTAAACCAAGAAAATAATTCTGTCTAAACCAAGAAAATAATTCTGTCCAGACCTAGAAAATAATACTGTCTAGAAAAAGTAAAGTATAGGGAAAATGGTGTTAGTGACCATACATTTTACAGACCTTCGGCACACGATTTTTGGGGTAATGTGGTCGGTATTACGCCCGTGCCGCTTTACTTTCCCAGAAAAAATTCTGTACCCATTAAAGGCTGGGTGAACCCGGAAGCTGTCGGTTGGGATTGAACCCTACCTCTTGTCCTTTGTAGTCCAGTTCACTAACCACTGAGCTATCGCGGCTCCCAATTCTGTCTAGACCAAGAAAAATAATTCTGTCTAGACTAAGAAAATAATTCTGTCTAAACCAAGAAAATAATTGTCTAAACCAAGAAAATAATTCTTTCTAGATCAAGAAAATAATTCTGTCTAAACCAAGAAAATAATTCTGTGTAAAGCAAGAAAATAATTCTGTCTAAACCAAGAAAATAATGGTCTAAACCAAGAAAATAATTCTGTGTAAACCTAGAAAATAATTCTGTCTAAACCAAGAAAATAATTGTCTAAACCAAGAAAATAATGGTCTAAACCAAGAAAATAATTCTGTGTAAACCAAGAAAATAATTCTGTCTAAACCAAGAAAATAATTGTCTAAACCAAGAAAATAATGGTCTAAACCAAGAAAATAATTCTGTGTAAACCAAGAAAATAATTCTGTGTAAGCCAAGAAAATAATTCTGGAGTTAAAGAGTTCAGACTTACACTTGAGATGTGTCAGTCTCAATCCTTTAGTAAAGTGGGGGGGGGGGAGGAGATATTATAAATATATGTATGTGTGTGTATATATATATATATATATATATATATATATATATATATATATATATATAAATGCAAACTTAGTACAACATCTACAATTATATTTTACTGAAATGGTGCTAGTTATTCAGTTCTTAGATGGGCCTATATTGTTCAAAGTTTCTCATATTTGAGGTTACTGTAACTTAATATATGGATGTGAATCATGGACAATAGGATAACAGACAAGAAAATCACTGGAGGACGCAGAAATATGGTTTTACAGAAGTATGCTGAGAATACCAAGGACAGCTAAGAAGAGTAATGAAAACGTTCTGAAAGGGGCCAAAGACAAAAGAGAGCTAATTTCTAATATTAGGAAGAAACAATCATCATTTTTTGGCCATGTAATGAGAAGAGAACATCTGGAATATTGTAACAACTGGACAAATTGAGGGAAGAAGAGATAGAGGGTAGCAATGAGAAAAAATACCAGACAGCTTAAGAGAATGGCTTGGCAGAAGGTCAACAATAGAAATGATAAATAACTGTCCAGATCGAAAGTCGTGGAGAGTCATTATTACCTATGCCAGCAGGGATGGTACTTGTTGATGAAGATGATGATACAATTAATTTTGTTTTCTAAATATTTTCTATATTATGCATCCTATAAGTTAAGAACTGACATATAAATAAAACATTTTAACAAAATATAAATTTGCAACTTGTATTATTTGGTTAGTGATACGATGTATGGTAGATAGAAGTTTGTGGAAGGGCATGATCCTTTACGCCAACCGGTATAGCACATGATGATGATGTTATTTGGTTTCAGAATCCAAATAACTAATTGGTTTTTTTTTGTAATTGTACAGTAACAGGTGAGAGACAACCTGTGTGTGGTAGAGTAAGTTCAGGGATCAGTTAGTTGAGTTTGGTGTGTATTATATACTATAATATACCAGGGGTGGATAATATATAATATTCCACGTTAGGACTTACATCTAATCTAACATTATTTATTCATTTATTATGCGTGCCAATGATATAACAATGCTCAGAAACTCACACAAGGCTTCTGTGTTACAACTGAATGTCATTTCACTGGTAAAGTCCTGGTTTAGCGTCTTTTTACTTCCTGATTGACTCAAAATGACTGCATGTATTGTATTTGAATGAATGAATGTTATCAACTGCGTGTAGTTTTTGTGCATTTAATTATATTTTTTTTCAACAAGGAGTTTAGGGTATTCTCAACTGCAACCCAGGGGTCTTCTAATAACATATCAGAGAACGACCGAACAAAGTGCAGAGACGCTAAACTAGGAATTACATCCACGCACAGCTAAGTACGTTAGTGCGCGAAAATATTTTTTATATCGTTGCCCCCTCCCCGATATACACCAGCAATGGTACTATGACTGTGTCGTAAAGTCGGTAAAGATAGATGACGCGACAAAAATACACCACTGAACTCCATGTTACAAATAAAATACTAAATACTTATATTATATTACTCACCTGAGTCACCTGGCGGTGGCTGCTGACGTCGCGTCGTCACAAGAAAGACGATGAAGGTACCTCAGTTTTAGCCGCTTAAATTAAATGAAGCTACTTAGATACTCCTACAGGACCGTTCCGTGAAACTACCTGTAAAGTAGCTAATCAAATCGGAAGTCCAGTGGAGGAAATACGAGCAGTTGAACCACGAACACAAATACAGTCGGTGTGCTAGTCTACTATAACACAGGGACACATCACATGTGTTCCATTTCTATATATAAAACTGGTAATAGTAGTTAAAGTTAGTTTAGTTTGAAAGTTTTCAATTACAAACGAAATATAATAATTTAATTTATCAACACAACAGAACAGAACAGTGTGGTGTTGTCATTTTTTTTGTTAAATGGAATTGTTAATCTAAATTAAATTAGGTGTAATATTTTGTAAACTTCTAATTCTATTTTAACACAAGCACGCAGACACACGGGAACATATATAATAATTTCACCCAAGTGGAAGCAACAATGGAATTCGTGAAGATTTGTGGTGAAAAGTTGTAGCACACCCAGCGACCGGGAGAGCCTGGCGTCCCGATTGACAAGAGAGGCAGAGAACTGCGACTGTCGTCTGCTTGGGGCCGTGCAGGCGGGCTTCACATTTCCTACAGGAGAGCTCGCCGTGTCACCAGGGTAGGTGGTCTCCTCATGGCACAGCCTCACTGGATGTCTTATCAATCTCAGATTAGGATATTGGGTTTTACAAACTCGCTATCTAGTATTATTTAGTTTAGATTAAAATATTAAATAATGCAGTAAATTCATGAACACATAAAATAGATTAACATTAAAATGTATCAAATCTATCTATCTATCTATCTATCTATCTATCTATCTATCTATCTATCTATCTATCTATCTATCTATCTATCTATCTATCTATCTATCTATCTATCTATCTATCTATCTATCTATCTATCCATCCATCCATCCATCCATATCTATCTATCTATCTATCTATCTATCTATCTATCTATCTATCTATCTATCTATCTATCTATCTATCTATCTATCTATCTATCTATCTATCTATCTATCTATCTATCTATCTATCTATCTATCCATCTATCCATCTATCTATCTATCTATCTATCTATCTATCTATCTATCTATCTATCTATCTATCTATCTATCTATCTGTCTATCTATCTATCTATCTATCTATCTATCTATCTATCTATCTATCGATTGACTTTTCGAGCCATGCTCGATGGAGAGACATGATCACCAACGCCAGCAGGCACGGTGCTTGATGATGATGTTTAGAAGTAAGATTTAAAGTAATGCAACAAAAGTCAATATTAGAGCTGCTTCACCAATAAGGAAGTAAACTTTAAACAACTTCACTTCGGCTACATAGTTCATTTGTGGGAAATATTTAGAAAACTGATCACAGCCAATAGTTGTGAAGTTCGTGTTTGATATTATAATTACCCAAACAATGCCACAAACGAAATGTAAACAAATTTATTAATTTGAAAACATGCGAAGTGTTTTGACAATTTCTTGCTAGCTCTAATTAAAATTGTGTCATAATTCAGATCAGACCGTTGTATGATGTAACATGTTCTTGAATTAATCAGGAAACACAAATATTTTAATTTAATATGGATTTTTCTTCTTAATTTGAAAGTATTCAAGCTGTTTTAAAGACATATATATGTATATAAAACTGTTTTTACGTAGAGAAAATTGACTTTAGAAATCCTGCTCCGACATTCCTAGAATGTAATTTGTTCTAGAATCAATAAATGAATACACAGTGAAAGATGCAAACATAACATTTCTGAAGACCTGTGCTTCGAGGGAAATATGCGATTAATGCTCTTGACAGCATGCACTTGGTGGGAAGAACACTGCTGGAGAAAGTTGATAGGGAAACATATCATTGTTCTTTATTTATCATAACCTTGTGTACACTCAACCTATATAACAGGAATCATGAAAAAAGGCACCCAATCAGACACAGAAAGAAAACACGTAGCAGAAGAACACATACACGATACCTACCCACAGGACTCTTGGTCCCACATATACACAGATGGCTCTGCTACAAATGCCACCATAAATGGAGGGGGAGGTGTGTTCTTGACGCTGAACAATCAGAACGAGATCACCAAGTCAATAGCTACTGGAAAATTCTCAAACAACTTTAAAGCAGAAACTGAGGACCTCAGAGATGCTGCAACACTGGCTACTCAACACAAAAATAGCATGCACAATAAATTGGTGATTCTGACTGATGCACCGTCAGTACTATCAGCTCTAAAAAGCCCCAAGAACAATGAACTTGATGACTTGAGAACAACCCTGGTCCAGCTATGCAATAACTTCCAGAGAGTAGTCATTCAGTGGATACCTTCACACTTAACATACACAGGAACGAACGCGCAGACAAATTAGCTAAAGAGGGAGGGAGATTACCACAAGAGAACCATCCGCTCAGTTATGATGAAGCCAAATCCATCTTCAAGGGTCAGTTCCATGAAAAATAAAAACGAGAACACCCAATGCATAACGAGAGTGACGGATACCACCAACTATCAAGGAGGGATCAAGTCATCATACTTCGCCTACGCACAGGCCACAATGGAATGAGAAATCACATGTTCACCAAATTCAAAATAGGCAGAACCAGCCTATGCCACTGTACACTGGACAATATGACTACAAAACATGTTCTACAGGATTGTCCCCAGTACACAGACCTGAGAAGAGCAATGTGGTCCACGCCCACCTCCCTGGAGGAGAAACTATATGGGGCAATCGAATCGCTTAAACAGACAGCTGACTTCATGAGAGAGTCTGGAATCCTACTCTGATTGTGTCTTGATCGCAGAGAGAGAGAGACACTCAACCTTGGCTCCGAACTTAAGG
Organism: Megaustenia siamemsis; assembly: GCA_032433765.1. Taxonomy (NCBI): domain Eukaryota; kingdom Metazoa; phylum Mollusca; class Gastropoda; order Stylommatophora; family Ariophantidae; genus Megaustenia; species Megaustenia siamemsis. The sequence goes on along the minus strand of JAVIAB010000160.1, from coordinate 48,061,195 downwards.
ACCTCGTCCCACCTTCGGATCGCTTCAAAAAGAAGTCGAGAAGGAGCTATTGCAATGTGGGATTCGCGCAATAGGTGAACTCGGTAGTCTAGAGGCAAGACGTCGGCCTGTGGACAGGAAAGTCACGGGTTCAACTCCACAAGTGGAAATATTGTATTTAAAAAATTATATAGAAAATGTAATTATTGGTCTCTTCATGACACCACCCCCCCCCCCCCCCCCCAAACCAGGTCTCTGGCTAGTGAGATCCAGGTGTCTATGGCTTTCAAAAAGCGGAAAAGAACAGGGGGTACAATGTGCACTGCGCACATTAAAGGAACCCTTGGCAGTTACAAAGTGAAAAGAACAGGCCAAGAAATAGCCACTGCCTCGGCAAAACTGTCAACAAAAACTTTCCCAAACCAATTAATCCACGGACATGCTACGGAGTTCGTGTACGTGGGTCAAGGCTCTCTAGGATTCTTGATATTTCCAGGGGAACATCGGAGCACCTATGGGTTTATGCAGTGATGATGATTGTAACATAACATTCGTGGAGTTTTGGTCATGGGACGCACACCAAATGGCAGCTTAATTCGAGCTTTGGACTAAGCAATGTTTACATTGAAAACCACGATATATGTTATTGCAGCGAGTTGGCAGATTTTTGAAAATGTTTTCAAGGGTTTGAACATAAATGTTTGTTCACAGTTCGTTAACCTTCGCTGTAGATAAAGTCGTTAATTCGATGGCTTAGTTTCAGACGTTTGTGACATTGGTAGCTAAGGACCTAACTTGTGCAAACGGATGGCATTGGCAAGGATCATTTTGAATCTATGAAGTGGGCTCATTTTGTGTTTAACTCAAAAGAATATGTGCTTTTTAACCAAAGACCTTTTTTTTTGGGGGGGGGGACTCAATGAAGATATCCCCGATGGAAGAATAAATTGTACTATTAGTCCCATAAATGATTCACTTCCAGAGGTTTATGATGTAAACAAAGCAGTTTTGTCATTGCAAGTGAATAATGTCCACACCTATAATTGGTCAGGATTGTGTAGCAGCAGCAGCTTTATAGCGAACACAGAAAACATCACAGGATTGTGCTGTTCTGAAACAGCTATGCCATGCTACCCTAGATTTGCCTTTAATGGGATTACTGTGACCACAAACCACTCTCCATGTGTGTGCCACATATTTACACCCCAGAAAGAAATACTGAATATAACAACATCATGTGCCGTCTGTGATATTAATGACCACAGACCAGGAGCCTCCAGTATGACTGATACAACTGTTGCACCAAGCACTTCATCAGCAGAGCCATATCTATGGAATGTTAATCTGACATTGTTCTTGAATGATGTCCAAGTTAATGAGACATCAGAATCGTGTGGCGACAGCTACAAGAAGGGAGCGGAGAACATCAAGTTCTGCTGCTATAAGGAGACTTGCCTTGCTATTCCAGAATTGCCTTAAATGTGATCACTGTAGTTGAAAACTTCTCCTCTTGTGTAAACTACACATTCACATCTAAGAGTGAATCAGTGAAGGTCACAAAATCATATTCTCTCTGTGGTTTTACTAACTACAGGTCATGTGGCTTCTGTTGGATTGGAAATGATAACTTACAACCACTGTGTGTCTATATGTTTGGAATTGGAGTCATCATGATGGCCTAACATCATCAAGTGCTATGACGATCATCATTTTCGGGAGGACGTGAACTCCCATGGTATATGGTGGATAGGCGGCAGGAACCATTGAAGGCTATGTCTGAAAAGTGTTCCTTCTTGCAGTTTCCTCATATTCCAAGTCCGGCTTGTTACAGGAGCTACTGAGTTGAGTGCTCTATGCACACCGTGAGCTGTGTGTCTCATCCGTTTTGATCCTGCTTCGATATCCCGCTTGTTTACGATGAATGATGATATCGTATGACAGGGAACAGTTGGCTGTGTTCACTTTCTGCGCGGTTTCGCCTTATGTCTTTTGCGTGTGCTGAGACTGCTACGATGGGGATTACAGTTACCTTTCTTTGTTTGGGAGATGAGTTAGTAATTCGGATGATTCCACTGGCACGGGCGGTTGAGCAATTATGGATTTTAATTCGTTTGCTGTGATACCGAGGCCTTCCATAACCAATAACCATAACCAATAACAATTCGTGGAGTGATGATGAGTGTAACATAATATTTGTGGAGTGATGATGAGTGTAACATAACATTTGTGGAGTGATGATGATTGTAACATAATATTTGTGCAGTGATGATGAGTGTAACATAATATTTGTGGAGTGATGATGATTGTAACATAACATTCGTGGAGTGATGATGATTGTAACATAATATTGTGCAGTGATAATGATTGTAACATAACATTAGTGGAGCGATGATGATTGTAACATAACATTAGTGGAGTGACGATGATTGTAACATAACATTTGTGGCAGTGATAACGATTGTAACATAACTTTAGTGAGTGATGATGATTGTAACATAACATTCGTACAGTAATGATGATTGTAACATAACATTCGTACAGTAATGATGATTGTAACATAACATTCGTACAGTAATGATAATTATAACATAACATTTGTACAGTAATGATGATTGTAACATAACATTCGTACAGTAATGATGATTGTAACATAACATTAGTGGAGTGATGATGATTGTAACATAACATTCGTACAGTGATGATTGTAACATAACACTCGTACAGTGATGTTTGTAACATAACATTCGTACAGTGATGATTGTAACATAACATTAATACAGTGATGATTGTAACATAACATAGGTACAGTGATGATGATTGTAACATAACATTCGTACAGTGATGATTGTAACATAACATTCCTACAGTGATGACTGTAACATAACATTCGTACAGTGATGATTGTAACATAACATTTGTACAATGATGATTGTAACATAACATTTGTACAGTGATGATTGTAACATAACATTTGTACAGTGATGATTGTAACATAACATTCGTACAGTGATGATTGTAACATAACATTTGTACAGTGATGACTGTAAGATAACATTTGTACAGTGATGATTGTAACACAACATTCGTACAGTGATGATGATTGTAACATAACATTCGTACAGTGATGATTGTAACATAACATTCGTACAGTGATGATTGTAACATAATATTCGTACAGTGATGATTGTAACGTAACATTCGTACAGTGATGATTGTAACATAACATTCGTGCGGTGATGATGATTGTAACGTAACATTCGTACATCACAGCAAACAGGTGAAAATGTCAGTTCCAACTGTTGACAAATTGCTCTCTGCCAGCCAACATGTCCAGACATTAAAGCCGTGTATAGTAAGTAAAATAAGTAAACAGCCCCCGTCACGCCAAGTGGCGTATAGGGAATATGGTGTTAGTGACCATAAATTTTACAGACCTTCGGCACGTGATTTTTGGGGTATTGTGGTCGGTATTACGCCCGTGCCGTTTTACTTTCCCAGAAAAAAATCCGGTACCCATTAAAGGCTGGGTTAACCGGAAGCTGTCGGTTGGGATCGAACCCTACCTCTTGTCCTTTGAAAGTCCAGTTCACTAACCAGTGAGCTATCGCGGCTCCCAAGCCGTGTGTAGAGCTACATGAATAGATGGCCAATAATGTAATAAAACCAACCTCAAGTTTTTACCTATTTTAAATTAAATGTTGAAAATAAAGGCAATAAAACTAACTTATTTTGAAAACTGAAGAAAATATAAACACCACGTAGTGTTTTATTTTTTTTATAGACCTTCGGCATATTATTTGGTGGGTAATGTGGTCAGTATTACGTCAGTATTACGTAAGTTGATTATTACGCAATTTAGGTTAAAATATAATAAATATAAAAGTGTAACTTGGCATTAAGTGCATTGCGTGGGCGGGGGGGGGGGGGGGGGGTGCGGCTATGGGACGGTTGTTCAGGGTGCAAAGTTCATACGAGGTGCAACATTTTAAACGAACCAAAAAAAAAGTAGTAATAAATAAAAAGGAGGTTATGGGCGCAAGACTTGCTCAGGGAGCTGACATCATACACTGCGCTATTGCGTGCTTAGATTTGTTCATGTTGCTCTTTATGGACTGTCACGGATGGACGGACGCAAGCTATTAACAATCAGGCCCAAGTTGATGTTGTGGCAGCCTGCAATAATTTTCTTGATTTCTCGAGATTTGCTGGTGGGGTTGAAGTTTGTCCATCCCGTAACAGGGCCCTGAGGTAGTATGAACGTAAATAGAAGAGGTGTACAGAAGTTAAGAGAGTTCGAAAAAGAAATAACACTCCTCAAACTTTGACAACTGGCTAGTTCAGAGGTCATGAACTCCCGAAACTTGGATAATAGGTCAAGAACACATTTTCTACTGAGGGAGTCGGGTGTAGCACCTTGACCTGAGACCCAGATAACAAGGGAAGTTATTACGGGCCAAGTGGAATCACTCACGAGTTCTTCGTGCAAAGATAGAGACATTTGATCGTCTCACCCCTGGAAAGAGAACATTAGTAATTGTCTCGAGAACCTTCTAGATCGAGCCAGGCAGCCAATTAGCGATTAGACCAAATGCTATAGACGACAATTAGAAAGTACAGAAGCAGAAACACACAAGCCAATGCGCTATTTTTCGAGAATCTGAATCGTACAGCCAGATCATACCTTATAAGGCAGACAGTAGACGACAGACCTGTGATTGCTAATAATAAGACTTAGATGGAACTATTCAATTAGAGAAACTATGGAACGATCAAATTAGTTAGTTAGGTACTGTTCGCAGGACATTATTGATGTTACTACAGTGATTTTTATTGTAATTCTTATGAATCGACTAAATTAGTCAGAAAATGGGTAACTCGATGTAAACAAAACATTGTCTCACAGCAAACAAGTCTTGAGCAGTGGCCAGCAATAATGTAGTAAATGTGCAACAATTAAAGAGTGTTTTTAAGATTTGATAGGTTTATAAGCTGATATCTGTTTGATATTGTAGAACAATGTGTAATTATTGTGTAATTATTGTGTAATTATTGTGTAATTATTGTGTAAGTGCCGAACTGTCAACTATCACGAGGAAGCAGGCATTTACATGGACATTAATAAATCAACGAAATTGCAACATTTGTTACTGATGACCCCACATCGTTCAGTGCCACAATTATTTTGTTGACAACATACACGTGTTACAACATAGTAGAACCTATGTATCATTTCACATGTATCACAACGTGTTAAAATACTATCACAATACCAGAGTTAGTGCAATGATAGATCTTCTTTATCAACAGATCCTCCCCATTCCATACTTCTGGAAATATCAAAGATCCCATCTCGTCGACCAGATAACCTGTTACCATGGAGCCACCTCAAAGCTGTTGCCGTGTTGCCACCTCACACCCAGTTATCGTGGAGCCCTCTCACAAACTGTTACCGTGTAGCCACCTCACACCCAGTTACCGTGGAGTCCTCTCACATACTGTTGCCGTGTTGCCACCTCACACACTGCTACCATGGAGCCACCTCACACCCTGTTATCGTGGAGCCCCCTTTCGCCCTGTTACCTTGGAGTCCTCTCACACACAGTTACCCTGTAGCCACCTCACACCAAGTTACCGTGGAGTCCTCTCGCACATGTTACCGGTGGAGCCCTCACACACACTGTTGCCGTGGAGTCCTCTCGCACATTGTTACCGGTGGAGCCCTCTCACACACTATTACCGTGGAGTCCTCTCGCACATTGTTACCGGTGGAGCCCTCTCACACACTGTTTCCGTATAGCCACCTCACACCTAGTTACCACGGAGTCACATCACACACTGTTACTGTGGAGCCCCTCACAACATGTTACGGTGGCGCCCTCTCAAAACATGTTACCATAGAGCCCCCACCCCCACAACCTGTTACCATAGAACCCACTCACAACCTGTTACCATAGAACTCCCCTACAACCTGTTACCATAAAGCTCACTCACACCCTGTTACCGTAGAACGCCCCTCCCCCCACAACCTGTTACCTTAGAAACCCCCCCCCCACAACCTGTCACCATAGAAAACCCCTCGTACCCTGTTACCGCGGAACCCCTCACAACCTGTTACCATAGAGCCACCTCACACCCTGTTACCGCAGAACCCCCTCATACCTTGCTACCGTAGAACCCCCTCACAACCTGTTAACATAGAACCCCCTCACATCCTGTTACCGTAGAACCCCCTCACAACCTGTTAACATAGAACCCCCTCACATCCTGTTACCGTAGAACCCCCTCACAACATGTTACCATAGAGCCCCCTCACACCCTGTTACTATAGAACCTCCTCACAACCTCTTACCATAGAGCCCCCTCACAACCTGTTACCGTGGAGTCCCCTCCATCTCAAACTCACAACTCCTGTGAGATGACGTCAGGTTTCGGCCAGTTAGTGACCTCTGACCCTGTCAAGGTGATAATCAGTTCCACTACTTTGTTCTCCCCCAACACTTACGTTAAGGAGGAGAAAACGATGCACCCACAACACCACCACTGCTGTATGTGGTATTCAACTCATAGCTGACCACTTGTGTCAGAATGGGAGACCCAACTCCACACCTTCGAAGTGTCTCTACTACCAAGTCTGACCAAGCGAATAGACATCAAAAATGAAGGCAACTTGGCACACAAACTTGGCACTTGCTGAAGTGTTCGGTCAAACGGCTGAAGGTCACAGAATACTGTAAAACAGCAACATGTTGAATCTATGTCTATTTGACGTCCTTATAAGGGCGGACGATGAAAAGGAGAATTCGTCATGCGAGCGCCAGAAGAAATTACAAGAGATTAAGATGTGAGAAACATGGTGGTAAAAGAAGCACCAACAGTGAAGGAAACACAACAGAAATGTACAACAGCTTGAGATGAGCTCAATAACTTAACGTTCACGGTTCGAGCTTAGGCACAAGAACAGAGTGTAACTTAGATCAATCATCATCTAGTGCCGTGCTTGTTGATGTAGATGATTATGTCTATCCAAGGAGGCATGGCGCCTGACAGCGACAGAGCTGGAAGCGACTCATAGCTGATGGTCTGCGCCAGGATCGATGAACCAGAACCATCCAGATCCTGATCCACCTCTTCGCGGTGCCTCTGGAAACAGAAAAACCAGTCTAATCTCGCCAAGCGAGTTCGATCAAAGAGGGAATGCATCCCGGTACTCAAAAATGTCGTGGTGAAATCGGATGTTCCAAATATCGCAGTTCTACTAGAAACCCTAACATAACGCATGTACGCCTGCGTAGCGTCCTTCTATAGACGGATGACGAAGATGGCAACCAACTCCCTTGGTAGTCGTCGGCTGATGGCCGGAAAGACAGGATGTTTATCCACAACTTGTTATCTCTACATCTGGTCATTAACTCTGTTCTTGACTTCTTGACTTTACCAAACCCTTCCTTGTAACTGTCTTTTATCTTGTCTCTTCATCCCTCCTTTATTCAGTTGACACAATCCCAGCTGTTCCCTTCTCATTACGTGACAAAATCAAACGATAACTCTCTTCTTCTGTAAAGTCGAACCAACAGCATTAATAAACGATCAATGGGGGAGTAATCATCAAGAAAGCAGTTGCAGAAAACTAACAAGTTACTTTAAGTATTTTTGAATGTCAAAAGTTACATTTCCTAGAGAATTTATTTATTTTATGTTGTTACATTTTAGCATTAGCAGTCAAATACAGCTGTTGACTAGTCAGGGTCTCGAACCTTCTTCTTCAAACAGTCTGGGAGGAATGTATTAGGCGTTGATGCGTTTTGGAAATGCAAGAAAATGTTCTCAGACTTGACAAGGCTTTAGTTGTTTGCTTGCATTCATTCTTTCTGATTGATTCGGTGCAGAAAGGAGGGGGGGGGGGGGTCGCGGCTACTTCTGGTATTATAATGGGTATTGAAACAGTTACCGCAGTCCTCAAGTGGGTCTCAAAGACACAATTCATTGGGGCAATTATAGTGATGGGCTCTCAGTCATTGATTTGGGAAGTCCGGATTATGTCTACGGCAAGGGATGGGAGACAGTCTTGGAAATGCATCAGTTGGGATTCATTCTCGACAATGTAATAGCAAAAGGGAGCTATGTGTGTGCACAAGCAGCGAACTAACGGAGTCATCAGAGTGCACACTTTTCGTATCCACAGAAGGCAGCTGTTACCTATAGATTGTATGGAAGTTATGGGATGTTAAAACTAGGAACTATGAACAAGGGGTGTTATATTGTTGCTGCTGTTTTATATAGTCAGGTAGCTGTGGTAGATGAGGCAATTGGTCTCTAGAGGATCGCAGGTTGGGTTCTGTCCTGATCGTCGGCTACAAGCTCACCCAGATTTGGAAGGAATCAGTAAGAAAATAAAGTGAAGAAAATATGAGTGGAAAGAAAACACGGCAATATCGTAGTGCTGACAACATGACTCAGTATATATGTACCGATGATCGAAAAATGTGGACATTAACCCCGCATTAGCTAAATGTGGACATTAATCCCGCATTGCCTAAATGTTAACATTAACTCCGCATTACCTAAATGGAGACATGAACCCTGCAATGCCAAAAATTTAGACATTAACCACGCATTACCTTAATGTGGACATTAACCCCGTATTACCTAAATGTGAACGTTAACCCCGCATTGCTTAAATGTGGACATTAACCCCGCATTACCTAAATGTGGACATTAACCCCGCATTACCTGAATGTTAACATTAACTCCGCATTACTTATGGCGACATTAACCCAGCATTACTTAAATGTTAACATTAACTCAGCCTTACCTAAATGTGGGCATTAACCCCGCATTGCCTAAATGTTAACATTAACTCCGCATTACCTAAATGGAGACATGAACCCTGCAATGCCAAAAATGTAGACATTAACCACGCATTACCTTAATGTGGACATTAACCACGTATTACCTAAATGTGAATGTTAACCCGCATTGCCTAAATGTGGACATTACTCTGCATTACCTAAATGTGGACATTAACCCTGCACTACCTAAATGTGGACATTACTCTGCATTACCTAAATGTGGACATTAACCCTGCACTACCTAAATGTGGACATTACTCTGCATTACCTAAATGTGGACATTACCCTGCATTACCTAAATGTGGACATTAACCCTGCACTACCTAAATGTGGACATTACTCTGCATTACTAAATGTGGACATTACTCTGCATTACCTAAATGTGGACATTAACCCTGCACTACCTAAATGTGGACATTAACCCTTGCACTACCTAAATGTGGACATTACTCTTCATTACCTAAATGTGGACATTACTCTGCATTACCTAATGTGGACATTACTCTGCATACCTAAATGTGGACATTACCCTGCATTACCTACTGTCACCTCGAGGCGCGACAAGGTTTCCTTCTTTTTCTCTTTCTTTCTTTCTTTCTTTCTTTCTTTCTTTCTTTCTCTTCTTTCTTTCTCTCTTTCTTTCTTTCTTTCTTTCTTTCTTTCTTTCTTTCTTTCTTTCTATCTTTCTTTCTTTCTTTCTTTTCTTTCTTTCTTTCTTTCTTTCTTTCTTTCTTTCTTTTCTTTCTTTCTTTCTTTCTTTCTTTCTTTCTTTCTTTTCTTTCTTTCTTTCTTTCTTTCTTTCTCAAACAGTCAGGACCCACAAATGTCCTTCAAATAATCAGTACTGTCACACATTTGACGCAGATCGCATTGGAAATGCCGCCAAATGTCGGCCAGCGGAAACGCTTGCAGCCAAGCATGTGGGTTTGTAGTGATCCTTGCACCTGTCGATACATTCTAACCCAATTTAGCACGAGCCAGCACTGACAGCGACAGCACGAGCCAGCACTGACAGCGACAGCACGAGCCAGCACTGACAGCGACAGCATGAGCCATGACCTATCAGATCTAACTCAAGCAACATTACAACTCAATAGATACTCTACAATTAGGTATTATACATTAAACCACATCCAACTGTCTAGATGGCCCGTGAGCAGAAAGTGAAATCGGCAAACATCCCAACAAGCGTGACGCTTTCAGCTATGCGAGCTATAGACGGCTGACGTCGCTCTAATCACAACCGCCCCTGCTCGAAAAACTGAAAACGTCACTCTAGTTGGGGCGTTTTCCGATTTTATTTTCTGCCGGCTGGCCTTCTATATAGTTGGCTGTGTTGAAAACCTTACCAGCAGAACATCCGCACAAACGTGCTCCTCTGACGTGTCTCCACTGTAGATTGGTAGAGGTGCCTTTGTTCCCATATCCCCAAGAGTTGTTCTAGTGGTAGAGGTGCCTTTGTTCCCATATCTCCAAGAGTTGTTCTAGTGGTAGAGGTGCCTTTGTTCCCATATCCCCAAGAGTTGTACTAGTGGTAGAGGTGCCTTTGTTCCCATATCCCCAAGAGTTGTTCTAGTGGTAGAGGTGCCTTTGTTCCCATATCCCCAAGAGTTGTTCTAGTGGTAGAGGTGCCTTTGTTCCCATATCCCCAAGAGTTGTACTAGTGGTAGAGGTGCCTTTGTTCCCATATCCCCAAGAGTTGTACTAGTGGTAGAGGTGCCTTTGTTCCCATATCTCCAAGAGTTGTTCTAGTGGTAGAGGTGCCTTTGTTCCCATATCCCAAGAGTTGTACTAGTGGTAGAGGTGCCTTTGTTCCCATATCCCCAAGAGTTGTTCTAGTGGTAGAGGTGCCTTTGTTCCCATATCCCCAAGAGTTGTACTAGTGGTAGAGGTGCCTTTGTTCCCATATCCCCAAGAGTTGTTCTAGTGGTAGAGGTGCCTTTGTTCCCATATCCCCAAGAGTTGTACTAGTGGTAAAGGTGCCTTTGTTCCCATATCCCCAAGAGTTGTACTAGTGGTAGAGGTGCCTTTGTTCCCATATCCCCAAGAGTTGTTCTAGTGGTAGAGGTGCCTTTGTTCCCATATCCCCAAGAGTTGTTCTAGTGGTAGAGGTGCCTTTGTTCCCATATCCCCAAGAGTTGTTCTAGTGGTAGAGGTGCCTTTGTTCCCATATCCCCAAGAGTTGTTCTAGTGGTAGAGGTGCCTTTGTTCCCATATCCCCAAGAGTTGTTCTAGTGGTAGAGGTGCCTTTGTTCCCATATCCCCAAGAGTTGTACTAGTGGTAGAGGTGCCTTTGTTCCCATATCCCCAAGAGTTGTTCTAGTGGTAGAGGTGCCTTTGTTCCCATATCCCCAAGAGTTGTTCTAGTGGTAGAGGTGCCTTTGTTCCCATATCCCCAAGAGTTGTTCTAGTGGTAGAGGTGCCTTTGTTCCCATATCCCCAAGAGTTGTTCTAGTGGTAGAGGTGCCTTTGTTCCCATATCTCCAAGAGTTGTTCTAGTGGGAGAGGTGCCTTTGTTCCCATATCCCCAAGAGTTGTACTAGTGGTAGAGGTGCCTTTGTTCCCATATCCCCAAGAGTTGTTCTAGTGGTAGAGGTGCCTTTGTTCCCATATCCCCAAGAGTTGTTCTAGTGGTAGAGGTGCCTTTGTTCCCATATCCCCAAGAGTTGTTCTAGTGGTAGAGGTGCCTTTGTTCCCATATCCCCAAGAGTTGTTCTAGTGGTAGAGGTGCCTTTGTTCCCATATCCCCAAGAGTTGTTCTAGTGGTAGAGGTGCCTTTGTTCCCATATCCCCAAGAGTTGTTCTAGTGGTAGAGGTGCCTTTGTTCCCATATCCCAAGAGTTGTTCTAGTGGTAGAGGTGCCTTTGTTCCCATATCCCCAAGAGTTGTTCTAGTGGTAGAGGTGCCTTTGTTCCCATATCTCCAAGAGTTGTTCTAGTGGTAGAGGTGCCTTTGTTCCCATATCTCCAAGAGTTGTTCTAGTGGTAGAGGTGCCTTTGTTCCCATATCCCCAAGAGTTGTTCTAGTGGTAGAGGTGCCTTTGTTCCCATATCCCCAAGAGTTGTTCTAGTGGTAGAGGTGCCTTTGTTCCCATATCCCCAAGAGTTGTTCTAGTGGTAGAGGTGCCTTTGTTCCCATATCCCCAAGAGTTGTTCTAGTGGTAGAGGTGCCTTTGTTCCCATATCCCCAAGAGTTGTTCTAGTGGTAGAGGTGCCTTTGTTCCCATATCCCCAAGAGTTGTTCTAGTGGTAGAGGTGCCTTTGTTCCCATATCCCCAAGAGTTGTTCTAGTGGTAGAGGTGCCTTTGTTCCCATATCTCCAAGAGTTGTTCTAGTGGTAGAGGTGCCTTTGTTCCCATATCCCCAAGAGTTGTTCTAGTGGTAGAGGTGCCTTTGTTCCCATATCCCCAAGAGTTGTTCTAGTGGTAGAGGTGCCTTGTTCCCATATCCCCAAGAGTTGTTCTAGTGGTAGAGGTGCCTCTGTTCCCATATCCCCAAGAGTTGTTCTAGTGGTAGAGGTGCCTTTGTTCCCATATCCCCAAGAGTTGTTCTAGTGGTAGAGGTGCCTCTGTTCCCATATCCCAAGAGTTGTTCTAGTGGTAGAGGTGCCTGTTCCCATATCCCAAGAGTTGTTCTAGTGGTAGAGGTGCCTTTGTTCCCATATCCCCAAGAGTTGTTCTAGTGGTAGAGGTGCCTTTGTTCCCATATCCCCAAGAGTTGTACTAGTGGTAGAGGTGCCTCTGTTCCCATATCCCCAAGAGTTGTTCTAGTGGTAGAGGTGCCTCTGTTCCCATATCCCCAAGAGTTGTTCTAGTGGTAGAGGTGCCTTTGTTCCCATATCCCCAAGAGTTGTTCTAGTGGTAGAGGTGCCTCTGTTCCCATATCCCCAAGAGTTGTTCTAGTGGTAGAGGTGCCTCTGTTCCCATATCCCCAAGAGTTGTTCTAGTGGTAGAGGTGCCTCTGTTCCCATATCCCCAAGAGTTGTTCTAGTGGTAGAGGTGCCTCTGTTCCCATATCCCCAAGAGTTGTTCTAGTGGTAGAGGTGCCTCTGTTCCCATATCCCCAAGAGTTGTTCTAGTGGTAGAGGTGCCTCTGTTCCCATATCCCCAAGAGTTGTTCTAGTGGTAGAGGTGCCTTTGTTCCCATATCCCCAAGAGTTGTTCTAGTGGTAGAGGTGCCTCTGTTCCCATATCCCCAAGAGTTTTTCTAGTGGTAGAGGTGCCTCTGTTCCATATCCCCAAGAGTTGTTCTAGTGGTAGAGGTGCCTCGTTCCCATATCCCCAAGAGTTGTTCTAGTGGTAGAGGTGCCTCTGTTCCCATATCCCCAAGAGTTGTTCTAGTGGTAGAGGTGCCTTTGTTCCCATATCCCCAAGAGTTGTTCTAGTGGTAGAGGTGCCTCTGTTCCCATATCCCCAAGAGTTGTTCTAGTGGTAGAGGTGCCTCTGTTCCCATATCCCCAAGAGTTGTTCTAGTGGTAGAGGTGCCTCTGTTCCCATATCCCCAAGAGTTGTTCTAGTGGTAGAGGTGCCTCTGTTCCCATATCCCCAAGAGTTGTTCTAGTGGTAGAGGTGCCTTTGTTCCCATATCCCCAAGAGTTGTTCTAGTGGTAGAGGTGCCTTTGTTCCCATATCCCCAAGAGTTGTTCTAGTGGTAGAGGTGCCTTTGTTCCCATATCCCCAAGAGTTGTTCTAGTGGTAGAGGTGCCTCTGTTCCCATATCCCCAAGAGTTGTTCTAGTGGTAGAGGTGCCTCTGTTCCCATATCCCCAAGAGTTGTTCTAGTGGTAGAGGTGCCTCTGTTCCCATATCTCCAAGAGTTGTTCTAGTGGTAGAGGTGCCTTTGTTCCCATATCCCCAAGAGTTGTTCTAGTGGTAGAGGTGCCTTTGTTCCCATATCCCCAAGAGTTGTTCTAGTGGTAGAGGTGCCTCTGTTCCCATATCCCCAAGAGTTGTTCTAGTGGTAGAGGTGCCTTTGTTCCCATATCCCCAAGAGTTGTTCTAGTGGTAGAGGTGCCTCTGTTCCCATATCCCCAAGAGTTGTTCTAGTGGTAGAGGTGCCTCTGTTCCCATATCCCCAAGAGTTGTTCTAGTGGTAGAGGTGCCTCTGTTCCCATATCCCCAAGAGTTGTTCTAGTGGTAGAGGTGCCTCTGTTCCCATATCCCAAGAGTTGTTCTAGTGGTAGAGGTGCCTTTGTTCCCATATCCCCAAGAGTTGTTCTAGTGGTAGAGGTGCCTTTGTTCCCATATCCCCAAGAGTTGTTCTAGTGGTAGAGGTGCCTTTGTTCCCATATCCCCAAGAGTTGTTCTAGTGGTAGAGGTGCCTTTGTTCCCATATCCCCAGAGTTGTTCTAGTGGTAGAGGTGCCTTTGTTCCCATATCCCCAAGAGTTGTTCTAGTGGTAGAGGTGCCTTTGTTCCCATATCCCCAAGAGTTGTTCTAGTGGTAGAGGTGCCTTTGTTCCCATATCCCCAAGAGTTGTTCTAGTGGTAGAGGTGCCTTTGTTCCCATATCCCCAAGAGTTGTTCTAGTGGTAGAGGTGCCTTTGTTCCCATATCCCCAAGAGTTGTTCTAGTGGTAGAGGTGCCTTTGTTCCCATATCCCCAAGAGTTGTTCTAGTGGTAGAGGTGCCTTTGTTCCCATATCCCCAAGAGTTGTTCTAGTGGTAGAGGTGCCTTTGTTCCCATATCCCCAAGAGTTGTTCTAGTGGTAGAGGTGCCTTTGTTCCCATATCTCCAAGAGTACTACTAGTGGTAGAGGTGCCTCTGTTCCCATATCCCCAAGAGTTGTTCTAGTGGTAGAGGTGCCTTTGTTCCCATATCTCCAAGAGTTGTACTAGTGGTAGAGGTGCCTCTGTTCCCATATCTCCAAGAGTTGTTCTAGTGGTAGAGGTGCCTCTGTTCCCATATCTCCAAGAGTTGTACTAGTGGTAGAGGTGCCTTTGTTCCATATCTCCAAGAGTTGTACTAGTGGTAGAGGTGCCTCTGTTCCCATATCTCCAAGAGTTGTTCTAGTGGTAGAGGTGCCTTTGTTCCCATATCTCCAAGAGTTGTACTAGTGGTAGAGGTGCCTGTGTTCCCATATCCCCAAGAGTTGTTCTAGTGGTAGAGGTGCCTCTGTTCCCATATCTCCAAGAGTTGTTCTAGTGGTAGAGGTGCCTTTGTTCCCATATCTCCAAGAGTTGTACTAGTGGTAGAGGTGCCTTTGTTCCCATATCTCCAAGAGTTGTTCTAGTGGTAGAGGTGCCTCTGTTCCATATCCCCAAGAGTTGTTCTAGTGGTAGTAATGTAAAGGTAAAGTACGAAACTTGAACCGGCGTCTTATCATGCGAAGTTACACCCATATGTGCTTGGCCACCTATCCAGAAAATGTTCGGAGACTTCTGGATAGTGTCGCTTCAGGCATCGAAACTCACGATGCGAGGCGGCATTCCTCACCTTCCCAGAGTAATACTCTGGTACCCATTTCTGCCAGCGGCTGGGTCGACCGCGAAGTTATTTTTTCCTCCAACCACGACTACAACTCACAAGCTGCTTCCAGCGGGAACCGAACACGGGTTGTCCGAACGTCAGTAGCCCAGTCGAGTGGCTTTGCGAACTAGTCTACCGATGACCCCGGTATGAATATAACAAGGATAAACAAAGCTAGATAAGTAAAATGACTAGGATCATGAAAGCGAGACACAAAGATGTTCAAATCGAATGCACTGGGCTACGTGTCTAATATAGCAGTGCAATGTAAATTCTCACCATGAAGACGTCACAGGGCAACCAATGCTACTGGTGTTCACCTTTCTCTGTCTTGTGAAGTCAAAGTACAGGGAGAAAGGGCAAGAGCTATTGATCAAACATCAAGATGGCTGTAGTGGCCATCACTGCTATAGTCCGTTCAGATTCGTTTGCCGAGATGTTATGATTTATAATTCAAAAAGTTCTTGATGATTTCACATGATTTTTGGCATACGGTGTTAAAATGTCCATGTCACGAGAACATATGTGTTACTCGATGTCTAGCTATAACGGTTTTCTTAAAGCGGCGAATTCCTTTGATCTTTGTCCATGTAACTATTATTTTGACCCTAATCAAAATGTTTTACAGTAATCTAGTGCAACGATGACCCATAGGCGTGTCCATAAAATTTTACTTGGTGGCAAGTATACAAATTTTAAATTATATATAGAACTTTTGTTCGTAGAGTCAATTTGATATAGTTCCATGCTCTTGGTGTGAGTTTCCCAAATGTTGTCGCTGCCTTTCAAATACGTACATTTAGTTCCTCATCTAAGGAAAGTGTGGCTGTAATAGTGGATCCAAGATAGCTGAACTTCTGTACTGACTCAAGCAGGCTTCCATTCAAAGTAATGGTTGTTGGTTTGCTTATAACATATTTTTGATTGCTTGGGTGGTCTTGAACAATAAACTGTTTAACAAATCAACTAGGAAATTTTGCAAATCAAACTATTTATCTGTAGACTTAATCAGAGTAATGATCATTCAGAATCAGACGAGTCAAATAGGTCGATTACTGCTTTCGGCTGAACAAACAACAAACCATCCTTTTTCCAATATTCCTCTTCTTGTCGTAACACGTGATCCTCACATTTTACCCAGTAGTCTTTATTTATATTTGATAGAGCCTGATTTGTAAGTGTCTCAACATCGCATAATTTGAAAGTTTTATTTGTATATGCTACGTGTCCTTTAACTTTTGCCCAAACTAGTTCTATAGGATTTAAGTGTGCATGATATGGAGGTAGTCTCAAACATCTATGGCCATGTTCTTGAATTAACTTGTCTATTTTAAATATCTTTGTACGTTGTGTCTGTTTTACAAGGCTAAGCAATTCGGGTTTCAAGTAGCTGTCGTTAACTTGTATGTGTTCTTTTATGAGCCACGTTTTGATTGCATCTTTTGTACTTGATGATGTTGGGATTCTATCTTCTACGTTAACTACGTTATGGTATGAAGCATTGTCCATTATCAGACAAGAAGGTCGATCTAATATTGGAAGGATACTTTTCTCGATCCAGTCTTTAAATATGTGCCCATTCATTTCGGAGTGGTAGTCTCTATTGTCTATGGATTTTGAAATGAAAACGAGATGAGCATTCTGCAACAACCTATTATGTCTGCTACCTGCATGTGCAACTATCAAACGTTGCCCTTTACTGCTTGGTACTGATCTTTTAATACTTCCATCTGCTAACTGCCATTCCTTTTCATTTGTATGATGAGCGTTGATCCAAGTTTCATCTAAATAAACAATATCATAATCATTTTCGCGCATTTCCTTCACTTCACGTAAATACTTGCATCTAAGAGCTACTAGATGTGGCTTCTCACAAATAATGTTTTTTTTCCACCAGCATACTTTCTACTTTCTAAAGGTGAAGCCTGCACTTCTTAATATTTTCCATAATGAAGTTTTTGATACTTCAATGTCGTTGTTAGTTTTCAGCCAAAGCTTCAACTTTCTAAGTGTCACTTCTTCGTTTATATCAAATATTCGACAGATTTCTCTTTTTACTAGGTCCTTATCAAAACTGTCTAACGTTTCTTTCCTTCCTTGCTTTCTTGCATTTGTTGGCAATAAATATCCGCTTCCTTTAACTATTCGATCAAATGAACGTTTACACAAACCTAAAATATGCATTGTTCTCTTCTCAGGGTTTGATAAAGAACAATAAAGATGTCCCTTTTTACGCTCTCTGCAGAAGTATTGATAAATCTTTATAGCAATGTTATGCTCAGTAAAATATTTTGCCTTTATATTCATTCTCACATAGACTTGCAGAAGATAATATGGATAGTGCCGCCTCCTTTCTGTAAATATTGAGATTTGCCTGTGAATTATGACTCGAACTCGAGTCTACGGCCGTGATTTTGACGTCACATAATTTCCGGTTTCGGCTAAAATGTCATTTTGTGCTAAACGGGAAATTTCATATGTAACATTTCTTTATAAAAATTTATAGTGGAAACATAACTATTTAGGACGGTGCGCATTCAGCCGTGAAGGTCATGCCTATATGTTAAAGAATCAGCTGTGAGATGTAAGCATCTACATAATCCCGCCGGTGTTTATAATATCGATTAACTTTTTTTAAATATAGGCTAAATAAGGCATCTTTGAAACTGGATCACATTTCTTTGATAAAAAAATATTTTTATAGCGACATTAGTATTCTAAACCTAACTTCAAAAGATCAATGCAAATGAACAATAAGTTTTTGAAAAAAATAAATTAATGTCTAGGCAAACGAATCTGAACGGACTATAGCATACCATTACAAGCTGTATGGCGATGTCACCAGCCTTGAGCTGGCGAATAATTTTCTCAAACTCATTAATGTTGACGTCTAGAGGGGTAACTGTATGGCGATGTCACCAGCCTTGAGCTGGCGAATAATTTTCTCAAACTCATTAATGTTGACGTCTAGAGGGGTAACTGTATGGCGATGTCACCAGCCTTGAGCTGACGAATAATTTTCTCGAACTCATTAATGTTGACGTCTAGAGGGGTAACTGTATGGCGATGTCACCAGACTTGAGTTGACAAATGCATTCTTCGAATTCATTAATACCGAACTCATTAATATTGAACTCATTAATATTGTAAGTAAAAAAAAAGTAAAGTGCCCCCATCACGCCAAGTGGCGTATAAGGAATATGGTGTTAGTAACCAGAAATTTTACAGACCTTCGGCACATGATTTTTGGGGTAGTGTGGTCGGTATTACACCCGTGACGCTTTACTTTCCCAGAAAAAATCCGGTACCCATTTAAGGCTGGGTGAACCCGGAAGCCGTCGGTTGGGTTCGAACCCTACCTCTTGTCCTTTGTAGTCCAGTTCACTAACCACTGATCTATCGCGGCGCCCCTCATTAATATTGACGTCTAGAGGTGTAACAGAAGAAAAACTCAATCATTATCATTAAGTACCGTTTCTGCTGATAAAAATAATCATGTCTCTCCAAATCTCTACAGTTTTTTTACCAATTCTGTTGCTGATTTTCCATCTAACTATTCTCTTCAATTTTCTAGTTTCTTCTGTCCCCGCTAAAACTCCTTCAATTCTCCTAGTTCAAATATAACTAATCAAATTAGCCTTATGTCTTTTGGTGTGTGCTGAGATTCTATGATGAGGACTACAGTTACCTTTCTTTGTTTGGAAGATGGGATAGCAATTCGGAGATTCCACTGGCACGGGCTGTTGAGCAATTATGGATTTTAATTCGTTTGCAGTGATACCGGGATCTTCCATAACCATAACAAATCAATACTTCCAAGTTATGTTTTATAACTCTAATTATTAAATAATGAGAATAAAAGGCAATGGATGAATAAGTTGAATAAATGTTACAGAAATATTTACTCTAGACTCACAATTTTCATTGAAATTAAGTACTTCACACGTTACATGAGAAAAACACTTCAATGAACACCATAGCAATTAATCAATCTATCAAAGTCCTTTGGATCCCTTTTTGAAGCATAGACCACGAAAAGTGCACATCCATCGATTCCTGTTCTTGGACATTATCTTTACTTCCGTCCAGTTTAGGCCAATGTTCTTGAGGAATGCCATGACTTCTCTTCTCCAACTGCAAAATCACATATATAACGCGTTCTGTCTTTGTCTACATAGCTTCATACTCTCCGTTTCCAGAGCCCTTTCCTTTCCTTTCCAAAAATAAAAATGATTTCCTGGTCTGTGTTTCGTAACCTGTGTAGTTCTGTTTACTGGGGACAGGCCTGCCCCCTCTCCGGCCTCCTTAATCACATGATTCGACATGCATGTCAGGTGACTGGTTCTATTCTTGTCTCCCTTGATCGTGCGTGTACAGGGCTCCAGTAGCCAAAAGGACGTGTTAAATACACTGCTACCAAGAACACAAAGAAAATATAATCGTCCAGACTCTGCCCTAGTACCGTCACTTCACAACTGGAGCAGTTTTGTTACATTTAATTGTTAGTCTGAGTCCATTCTTACCTATTCTAATCCATAGGCTCTTTTTTGGCTGGCATTTTCTTGCATTTTTTATTGGCGAGACATGAAGCGTTCAACCACAGACTACGTCATCTACGATATTTTAGACACAATTGCCATAACAAAAGTCGCTGAAATTACATTTTTATTGCTGTTATTAGTTATGTGACATCATTACATTTTTATTTCTGCTATTAGTTATGTGACATCATTACATTTTTATTGCTGCTATTAGTTATGTGACATCATTACATTTTTATTGCTGCTAGTAGTTATGTGACATCATTACATTTTATTGATGCTAGTAGTTATGTGACATCATTACATTTTTATTGATGCTAGTAGTTATGTGACATCATTACATTTTTATTACTGCTATTAGTTATGTGACATCATTACATTTTTATTGCTGCTAGTAGTTATGTGACATCATTACATTTTTATTGCTGCTAGTAGTTATGTGGCATCATTACATTTTTATTGCTGCTAGTAGTTAAGTGACGCCCCTGATTATTTACACATTCAACATTCAGTAGACAAACCTCCACAACAAGAAGAGCGACTCTTATTGAACAAGGCCTGTTAGCATACATTTAAAAAACACATGGTCTAAACAGAGGCGCCCAACTGTGTCGCGTCTCAAATTAGCATTGAGGGTAGTTGGAAGCACAGGCGACAGGTCTTAACTTTAACGTAAAGAAAAACATTTACATTTTCGGCATTTCATACAACTCTATATTTTGAAATATAACATGTATGACTTTGCTCCTTTCATGTAAATGCCTTTGTCCTTCTCTTATGCGTTCAGTTTTTCTATGCGCAGCAGATTAAAGATAGAGCAGCCCCGCAAAAAGAAATACAGACGACCGCCGGAAGTATTTACAAATGCCCTCACTTTGTCTGCCAGTTATCTCTCTTGGGGCCAGATTTCTTAAGTCTATTCGCGTGTATACAGGATATATTGAGGAATATATTTTGCAATGTAATAAATAAATAAAATATTGAAAGAATAAAAAAATATGTAAAAAATCACAATTTCAATTGTGTTAGAAGACACGGAAATGGAGCATCGCTTATCTTGGTAGCATTATTAACAGATCTCTCTCTCTCTCTCTCTCTCTCTCTCTCTCTTCACTTATTCATATATTCCTTCGTTTGATCAGGATGTAGAATGTTCTAATTCTATCCTTTCTGCAGACTCAGCCATTGTCAATCGTTGTGTCTCTAGGATGTTATCAAGTCATTTTACTCTGTGTTTATCGCGAGATCTTCTTCTGTCATCTCTTTTAATATGTTTTCTGTGGAATAGAATCTCTTGACATTCGTTTCCAGATGAGCAAGCCATTTTCATAGATAAAGAAGTGCATGCACATATTACAGCAGCGATTGGGAAGGCTATAGTGGCTTTGCTTTCAGTTGAAGAATATATGAAAAGCCAAGTGGTTGTCATAAAAAAGTTAAATTTAGAATTAGTCATTAAACATGTCAAGTCGGTTCAAATGTGCCCATAAAGAACAAGAGCAACATCAGCCAGAATCACAAGGAATTGGTACAGACTTTCATGAACACTTAATGCAGATAAGATGGTCTGACATAATGGCGAGTTGCAACAGAAAACAAATCACCTCATCGCGGAGAAAATGTTAAAATATAAAAAGACAGACGTGAATAACTATAGAATACTACTTGATAAAAAGAAGATAGACTTCCATTATCTAGGAACAACATTCTCTGAAGATGTAAAAATGTATAAGGAATTTGACATCCGGTGTAACAAAGCAAACCAAATATTGGGTCAAGTAGCCCCTATACTTCAGCACAAGACAGCACCTATCATCATAAATAAGCGTCTTATACAGAGTATATTCACTCCTACCCTGTGCTGTCAATACATGGCCATTCACAAAAAAACATAAAAGGAAGCTAGTAACCATAGAGAGGAGATGTTTGAGAAAAGAGTAACCACAACTGACAAAATCACCAGCAATGTCGTACAAGTGAGACTGGGCATTGAATCAGTTCTGAACTACATTCAAAAAACAATATGTGAAATGATCTGCTTATCTGGAATGCCAAGAAGTTCTATACCACACCAAACATTTATTAAAAGACGAGATGGCAGAGGAGCCCGTGGTAGACCCAGAGTAAGATCGGCTGAAAACATGAGAAATGCTGCAACATCAACTGATAATGTCAGATGAACAAGAATTAGAACTTTGCATCTCCCTCGACATTCGAATGAGTATACGAAGAGAGAGAGAGAGAGAGAGAGAGAGAGAGAGAGAGAGAGAGAGAGAGAGAGAGAGAGAGAACATAGACCTTCGAAAGTCTACTATAAATGTTACTAGATAAGTGCTTCTTGAAACTGACAGGAAAAGTAACACAAGGATGACCTAGAACATATGGTGGCAACAACGCTTAGACATATCACTAAGACAAGTTAACACAAATAAGATTGGAACAAGAAAGAGAAGAACAGAAGCGATTGGCGAGCTCAGGCTAATATTGTAAACCCCGATGGAGAGTTAAAAAGTGCAAGAATATAACAGAAGTGGCCGTGGTACAGGTGGCCGATCGTTCTGTTGTGACATGTTTTGGGTATGAAGATCGTGGTTGTTGTTTTCTTTACAGGTTCACGATAAGATCTTGGGGCGAAATGTGCTATTTGCTCTTCAAACATGTCTGTATTTTTCCCCTGAATAGGATATTTGTTTCCTTCATATTTGCGTTTATGGAAACAAAAACTTGTTCTAATCATCACAAAAATGTTTGCTATTTGTACACGATGTTTTTTCCTCATGTTTGATGTATTTCCCATTAAAAAAAAAAAAAAGAATTAGATAACGTGGAAGGTGTCAGCAAAAAGTATATTGTCTTTCAAATAAAGGCAAAGGTCATATAATAGTAAAGGTTTAGTATTTGTTATGGTTCAGATGTTGTGCAAGAAATGGCCTTGGATTGAAAATGGACGGCAAATCCGATGTCATGATGAAATCAAATGTATTGGGCCGAAACTTATTGATATGAAAGTTTAGCTATAATATACGACACAATGCCAGAAGAAGGAAATATTTGTTGATTTGGTTTAAATTTTCATATCTTTTCTTTTCAAAAGCCACAAGTTATTTTGGATTGATGGTTTAGATAGGAGTTACAAAGAGTTGAGCAGCCTGTGAACGTAGGGCCGTGGTAGAGCAATGAACTGGACTGTTGAGAACAAGAAGTCGAATTTGATTTCGATCGACGATTTTTAGGTTCACCCGACCTTAGAAGAGCAGCAGAAATTATCTTGGAAAGAAAGCACTGGTGTGGTAATGTTACATAGCCCTGGTGTAGTACTGATAATGTTACATAGCTCTGGTGTAGTACTGATAATGTTACATAGCCCTGGTGTAGTACTGATAATGTTACATAGCCCTGGTGTAGTACTGATAATGTTACATAGCTCTGGTGTAGTACTGATAATGTTACATAGCTCTGGTGTAGTACTGATAATGTTACATAGCTCTGGTGTAGTACTGATAATGTTACATAGCTCTGGTGTAGTACTGATAATGTTACATAGCTCCGACGGTCGGAACTTAAGGACACGAACACCATATCACTTTCTTAAGAGCCAATGAGCACGTTTTAGTTTACTCCACTTGTTCCTACTCTCTGTCCTCTTTTACCTTCCAGCGCCGAGGGATAAATCAAGTCTTCTTGACAGCACTATTTTGTTTGATTTTCACTTTGAGCTTTGTGTGACGTCAGATATATAGCTTGTCCATTTATTATTTTTTTGGGTGATGGTGTCTTCCTCTATCTTTTCTCTTATTTCATCTGGTTATTAACGCTTGTTGTAAAATGAGATTTGCTGGTAACCGGTTACATGTCCAAACCTACGTACAGTTATCCCTCGAGCTACAAAAGTTCCAGAGTTCAAATGTTGATTTCAATGATATTTTATTCGGAGTTCCAGCGATTCTTCTACGCTTGATTTATGTTTTGCGAGCGCAATGAAAAAAAAAATCATCATTAAGTGCATTCTCGCTTGCCGACTGAAGTTGGGTCAGTTGAGACACAATTTGTTTTATTACATGAAAGACTTTCGAGTTTCACGCAGTCTCTTTAAATGTATACCTGAACTATTCTCTTCTCCGGAACGGGAAGAGAGCGAAGAGATACATTAGTCATCCACTTCGTGGAGTTCAGGCTTAATAGAAGTCACTAGTTTGGTTTAGTCGACAGGTCATGCTCATTGAACATCGGACAAGCCTTTAAAGTGCTCAGATCTACTACCAAGCATATCCTTCAATGTGTAGCGACTAACGTCACCGCTGTTGTGTTAGTTGACAAATCTTCTTTGGATTCCTGCTTAGCTCCCCCGTATGGCATCTCCCACCTTGACATGATATCCGTGACGTCTGTTCTTGATTGCGGATCTCGGGTAATTTTTTTCTGGAGACAAATAATAATAGATGAATATTATTATAGAGGGAAACTTCCGAGGCGATAATTCAGCGAATCAATTCAGAGGAAGAGGTATGTTTTACAGCACTCAGAAAAAAAAGACAAATAAACAACAGCAGAAAAAATCAAAGAACAATATATGGTCATTTTTTTAGTAGTTTTTTCCGTCCGGTGTGTCTGAGGGTATTCAGAATGTCGACGCGGTACATTGCCCTTCAGCTCTCAATTTCAGCCAGATCTGGTAAGGGGGTCAGGACACTCGTTACCTCATACACCTACGTGCTCTGACACGAAAATGAACCAGATATTAGTTAGACTTGACCTCTTCAGAGATTCCAAGCATTGCCGTCGAGTCCAGCCAGTTGCGATCTTCTGAGCATACTCATTGAACACATTGAAACCACTACCACTTCATTACTCAGCGGTAATGGCTATGAGGCTATCTTTACCTTCATTTACATACTATTGTTCGACCAAGTCATTTCTTGTTTTATGGTTGTGTGTTTTCAGTGCTGTTATCGCCTTTGTCGCGTCCAACTATCTATTAACTATAACATCCAAGAATAGCGTGGAAGCAACGAAGTTTAAGAGGGAGGTTGTAATACCAACTATGAAAGTGAAGCGTAGTAGAGCTACACACATATTTATAGAAATGACGAACAGTGAACCTTCATCTGAAACCAATAGGGATAAAAGATAGGAAAGACACAGAGAGAGAGAGAGAGAGAAAGAGAGAGAGAGAGAGAGAGGTGGGTGGGGCGGAAAAGAGAGAGAACAACAAAAGTACAATAATTTGCTAAAGAGACTCCGCTACCAACTAATACCTTTTCTCACCCTCCCCACCAGCCTCGCGAGACATCACTGCTTCATACTAAGTTACAATACAGTTTTGATATTGTTCGATAGTATTTATGTATTTTATTTATGGTGCATATTTTATTATCATGTTTTAATCTATTATTGAAGATAATTAATTGTTTTATCTTTACCTCAAATTATGTGCATTATTTTTTATCAGATTGGATATTTTTTAGAGTCTGGTAATGGGTTTATTCCCTTACCATTATTTCTAATGGGGAAAAATGATTCGGATTTTTACAAAAAATGAGATTGCGAATTGCCTCTTTGAAAGAATTAAGTTCTACGAGGCACAACAGTAATGTGCTTTCAATGGAGCTTTGACTGTTTTTGCTCCCATTCTTTCCTGATTTCTCCATTTCTTATCTTATTATCGCGTTGCCATTTTAGCTATTTATTTGTAATTAAGGACGTTGTTTGTTTGTTGTTGACTAAAGTAGTAATAAGAATGCAGAAATAAGGGAAATGACAAAGCGTCCAAAAATATGATCTACATTCCGGAAAAAGTGGTCATATTTTAGCCATGTGATTGATGAGAAGAGACAATACGAGGATCTCTAAAGAGGCCCTGAAATGGGAACCAAAGGGTAAAATAAAAAGAGGTCGACCTTAATAAACACTAAAAAGAACACTGAAGCGGAGGCAACAGCAGCAGACATCAGCTCTTTCGTCGAGAATAACTTATCCAGAAGAGAAACGCGTGGTGAGATATAATGCTGGCTCTGTACAAGGTCTGACGCTTGATAACAAAGATCGTCGAACACAGCTAGAATGTCTGTTATATGATCTGTTTGCGGCTCAATAGATAGATAAGACAGACACAGATAGACACAGATAGACACAGAGAGAGATAGACAGATAGAGAGATATATAGACAGATAGACAGAGAGAGAGATAGAAAGATATATAGACAGATAGACATACAGATTAGATAGACAGACAGATTAGACAGACAGACAGATAGATATATAGAGAGATAGACAGATAGAAAGATATATAGACAGATAAACAAACAGATTAGATAGACAGACAGATTAGACAGACAGACAGATAGATACATAGAGAGATAGACAGATAGAAAGATATATAGAAAGATAGACATGCAGATTAGATAGACAGACAGATTAGACAGACAGACAGATAGATACATAGAGAGATAGACAGATAGAAAGATATATAGACAGATAGACATACAGATTAGACAGACAGACAGATACATAGAGAGATAGACAGATAGAAAGATATATAGACAGATAGACAGACAGATTAGATAGACAGACAGATTAGACAGACAGACAGATAGATACATAGAGAGATAGACAGAAAGATAGAAAGATATATAGACAGACAGACAGACAGATTAGACAGACAGACAGATTCAGATCGTACATCCAAACATCATTTATTTGTGAAATCTCAGCGGTTTGTTACTGTTAAATCTCATACAAGGTATAACACATTCTGAACATTAGACTATCAGGACCTTTTTTTCTAACAAACAAAAACGGATACTCTATTGAGAGAACTAAACTGCACACAATTTACTCGCACATACACAATTAATGGATCATTATCTTATTCATTCTACCTCTCTCTCTCTCTCTCTCTCTCTCTCTCTCTCTCATTCTTGCTGTATCAATCTTATCAATGCTGTATTTATTTTCCTACCGAAAAGTTAACCGTAACTCAATCATAGCTTCTCATGTAACGATCGTAATATATAAGACAACTGAACCTCTCATTGGCTTACGTTTGCACCATCAAAGACCTTGTGCTGTCAATAACAATAAGTAGGAGAATGTTAAATGTCGCTATTGGAGGTTGTCATTTATTAATTAAATATGTTTCTTAGGGTCATTAAAGGACTAATAGTTTACAGGCATGCGTTCTGTACATTCCAGCTGAATAACGACCATGAGTCTTATTTATTTCAATAACTCTCTCTCTCTCTCTCTCTCTCTCTCTCTCTCTCTCTCTCTCTCTCTCTCTCTCAGAGCATTTCTCTAACACTTTTTGTCTCCTGTTTCAGTTTTATCAGTTTCATTTATAACTCAACCATTCTCATACTTTATTTCACTTACTTTTTATAATTCAACACTATTATCTCTTTCGTCACTCTCACGCTCTTCTCTTTCATCACTCACACTCTCTTCTCTTTCGTCAACCCCACTCTCTTCTCTTTCATCACTCCCACTATCTTCTCTTTCGTCACTCCCACTCTCTTCTCTTTCATCAATCCCACTCTCTTCTCTTTCATCACTCTCACACTCTCTTCTATTTCATCACTCCCACTCTCTTCTCTTTGGTCGCTTCCATTCTCATCTCTTTCATCACTCTCACACTCTCTTTTCTTTCATCACTCTCACACTCTCTTCTCTTTCATCATACACTCTCTTCACACTCTCACTCACACACTATTCTCTTTCTTAACTCTCACTTTCTTTTCTTTCATCACTCTCACACTCTCTTTTCTTTCATCACTCTCACACTCTCTTTTCTTTCATCACTCTCACACTCTCTTTTCTTTCATCACTCTCACATTCTCTTTTCTTTCATCACTCTCACACTCTCTTCTCTTTCATCATACACTCTCTTCACACTCTCACTCACACACTATTCTCTTTCTTAACTCTCACTTTCTTTTCTTTCATCACTCTCACACACTCTTTTCTTTCATCACTCTCACACTCTCTTTTCTTTCATCACTCTCACACTCTCTTCTATTTCATTACTCTCACACTCTCTTTTCTTTCATCACTCTCCCACTCTCTTTTCTTTCATTACTCTCACACTCTCTTCTCTTTCATCACTCCCACTCTCATCTCTTTCATCAATCCCACTTGCATCTCTTTCATCACTCTCACACTCTCTTCTCTTATCACTCCCACTCTCTTCTCTTTGGTCGTTTCCATTCTCATCTCTTTCATCACTCTCACACTCTCTTCTCTTTCATCACTCCCACTCTCTTCTCATTCATCGCTACCACTCTCTTCTCTTTGGTCGCTTCCATTCTCATCTCTTTCATCACTCTCATACTCTCTTCACTTTCATCACTCCCACTCTCTTCTCTTTCATCACTCCCACTCTCTTCTCTTTCGTCACTCCCACTCTCTTTTCTTTCATCACTCTCACACTCTCTTTTCTTTCATCACTCTCACACTCTCTTCTCTTTCATCACTCTCACACTCTCTTCTCTTTCATTACTCTCACACTCTCTTCTCTTTCATCGCTCTCACACTCTTTTTTCTTTCATCACTCTCGCACATCCTCTTTTCTGTCATCACTCTCACACTCTCTTTTCTTTCATCACTCTCAAACTCTCTTCTCTTTCATTTCTTTCACACTCTCTTCTCTTTCATCACTCTCACACTCTCTTTTTTAATCACTCTCACACTCTCTTCTCTTTCATTACTCTCCCACTCTCTTTTCTTTCATCACTCTCACACTCTCTTCTCTTTCATCACTCTCACTCTCTCTTTTCTTTCATCACTCTCACACTCTCTTCTCTTTCGTCACTCCCACTCTCTTCTCTTTCATCACTCCCACTCTCATCTCTTTCGTCACTCCCACTCTCATTTCTTTCATCACTCCCACTCTCTTCTCTTTCGTCACTCCCACTCTCTTTTCTTTCATCACTCTCACACTCTCTTCTCTTTCGTCACTCCCACTCTCTTCTCTTTCATCACTCCCACTCTCATCTCTTTCGTCACTCCCACTCTCATTTCTTTCATCACTCCCACTCTCTTCTCTTTCGTCACTCCCACTCTCATCTCTTTCGTCACTCCCACTCTCATCTCTTTCGTCACTCCCACTCTCATCTCTTTCATCACTCTCACTTTGTTCGCTTTCATCACTCTCAACCTCTTTTCTCTGTCATCACTCAATCACTCTCTTTTCTTTGATCACTATCACTCTCTTCTCTTTTGTCACTCTCACTCTCTTCTCTTTTATAATTCTCAGACTTTCTGACAACTCAGCTTCATTGTTTGCTTTTAAAAGGCCGATGGCTTTTAACGTGTGCCGAGTGTACACTGGACCCCTTATTTATTGCCTTTATCCGAGAAGGCTGGACTTTGGATTTCAGTACTCAGAAACCATGGAGGGTAAAGCCAAGAAAAGTCCACAGAATAGAAAAGAAAAAAAAGCACACACCACCTACTAAGGGGACTCGAACCAAGAACATTTTTGTACAGACGCCGATGTTTAACCTCTTGACTAGCCGTCCCCTTTTGCTGGGCCTCGATTTGCTCTTAACTCAAATGATCTTTATTTGCCCATAAATTGCTTGTTTATTTGATCACATTTTCTCCCGTGCTTGAGCTGACATCAAAACAATCAAAATAAACAATACAAAGACGTTTTAAAAGGGGCCAAAATCAGATTTCAAAAGAACAAAAGCCAAATGTTTTCACTGTTTCTTTTTCGCGACCTTTATAAAAAAAAAAGAACAGAAAAGAAGACACAGAACATAAATAAAATAACGTAAATTATAAGATTATATAATTCATATCAATTTAGTTTTATTTCTGTGTTTGTTTGTTATTGTGCCAAATTAAGTTGTCTTTGTTCTTTACGTCTTTTTTTTTAGACATTATTTTCCCTCGTGAAACGGTGATTGTGCAACGATGAGAGAGGGTGGGGGAGGTAAGAGAGTCTGCAGCTGGAGTGTACTGTACAATTGAGAAAGATATAGAGTGGGAGTGTGTGAGTGTAAATAAGAGCAATAGATTTTCTGTGAGTGAGAGATAGTATGGATGAGAGAGGGATAGTATGGGTGAGAGAGAGATAGTATGGATGAGAGAGGGATAGTTTGGATGAGAGAGGGATAGTATGGATGAGAGAGAGATAGTATGGATGAGAGGGAGATAGTATGGATGAAAGAGAGATAGTATGGATGAGAGAGAGATAGTATGGATGAGAGGGAGATAGTATGTTGAGAGAAGGATAGTATGGATGAGAGAAGAGAGAGAGTTAGTATGGATGAGAGGGAGATAGTATGATGAGAGAGAGATAGTATGGATGAGAGAAGAGAGAGAGATAGTATGGATGAGAGGGAGATAGTATGGATGAGAGAAGGATAGTATGGATGAGAGAGATAGTATGGATGAGAGAAGGATAGTATGGATGAGAGGAGAGAGAGAGTTAGTATGGATGAAAGGGAGAGAGAGAGAGTTAGTATGGATGAGAGGGAGATAGTATGGATGAAAGAGAGATAGTATGGATGAGAGAGATAGTATGGATGAGAGAGATATTATGGATGAGAGAGAGATAGTATGGATGAGAGAGAGATAGTATGGATGAGAGAGATATTATGGATGAGAGAGAGATAGTATGGATGAGAGAGAGAGATATTATGGATGAGAGAGAGATAGTATGGATGAGAGAGATATTATGGATGAGAGAGAGATAGTATGGATGAGAGAGAGATATTATGGATGAGAGAGAGATAGTATGGATGAGAGAGAGATATTATGGATGAGAGAGAGATAATATGGATGAGAGAGATATTATGGATGAGAGAGAGATATTATGGATGAGAGAGAGATAGTATGGATGAGAGAGATATTATGGATGAGAGAGATATTATGGATGAGAGAGAGATAGTATGGATGAGAGAGATAGTATGGATGAGAGAGATAGTATGGATGAGAGAGAGATAGTATGGATGAAAGAGAGATAGTATGGATGAGAGAGATATAGTATGGATGAGAGAGATAGTATGGATGAGAGAGATAGTATGGATGAGAGAGAGATAGTATGGATGAGAGAGAGTTAGTATGGATGAGAGAGATAGTATGGATGAGAGAGATATTATGGATGAGAGAGATAGTATGGATGAGAGAGATAGTTTGGATGAGAGAGAGATATTATGGATGAGAGAGATATTATGGATGAGAAAGATAGTATGGATGAGAGAGAGATATTATGGATGAGAGAGTTAGTATGGATGAGAGAGATAGTATGGATGAGAGAGAGATATTATGGATGAGAGAGAGATATTATGGATGAGAGAGATATTATGGATGAGAGAGATATTATGGATGAGAGAGATAGTATGGATGAGAGAGATATTATGGATGAGAGAGATATTATGGATGAGAGAGATAGTATGGATGAGAGAGATATAGAATGGATGAGAGAGAGATAGTATGGATGAGAGAGATATTATGGATGAGAGAGATATTATGGATGAGAGAGATAGTATGGATGAGAGAGATAGTATGGATGAGAGAGAGATATTATGGATGAGAGAGTTAGTATGGATGAGAGAGATAGTATGGATGAGAGAGAGTTAGTATGGATGAGAGAGATAGTATGGATGAGAGAGAGAGATAGTATGGATGAGAGAAGGATAGTATGGATGAGAGAGAGATAGTGTGGATGAGATAAGGATAGTATGGATGAGAGAGATGGTATGGATGAGAGAAGGATAGTATGGATGAGAGAAGGATAGTATGGATGAGAGAGAGATAGTATGGATGAGATAAGGATAGTATGGATCAGAGAGAGATAGTATGGATGAGAGAGAGTTAGTATGGATGAGAGAGATAGTATGGATGAGAGAGAGATAGTATGGATGAGAGAAGGATAGTATGGATGAGAGAGAGATAGTATGGATGAGATAAGGATAGTATGGATGAGAGAGATAGTATGGATGAGAGAAGGATAGTATGGATGAGAGAGATATAGTATGGATGAAAGAGAGATAGTATGGATGAGAGAAAGATAGTATGGATGAGAGAGATATAGTATGGATGAGAGAGACATCGTATGGATGAGAGAAGGATAGTATGGATGAGAGAGTTAGTATGGATGAGAGAGATAGTATGGATGAGAGAGATATAGTATGGATGAGAGAGAGATAGTATGGATGAGAGAGATATAGTATGGATGAGAGAGAGATAGAATGGATGAGAGAGAGATAGTATGGATGAAAGAGATAGTATGGATGAGAGAAGGATAGTATGGATGAGAGAGATATAGTATGGATGAGAGAGGGATAGTATGGATGAGAGAGAGATAGTATGGATGAGAGGGAGATAGTATGGATGAAAGAGAGATAGTATGGATGCAAGAGAGATAGTATGGATGAGAGAGAGATAGTATGGATGAGAGGGAGATAGTATGTTGAGAGAAGGATAGTATGGATGAGAGAAGAGAGAGAGTTAGTATGGATGAGAGAGATATAGTATGATGAGAGAGAGAAAGTATGGATGAGAGAAGAGAGAGAGATAGTATGGATGAGAGGGAGATAGTATGGATGAGAGAAGGATAGTATGGATGAGAGAGATAGTATGGATGAGAGAAGGATAGTATGGATGAGAGGAGAGGGAGAGTTAGTATGGATGAGAGGAGAGAGTTAGTATGGATGAGAGGGAGATAGTATGGATGAAAGAGAGATAGTATGGATGAGAGAGATAGTATGGATGAGAGAGATATTATGGATGAGAGAGAGATAGTATGGATGAGAGAGAGATAGTATGGATGAGAGAGATATTAGGGATGAGAGAGATAGTATGGATGAGAGAGATATTATGGATGAGAGAGAGATAGTATGGATGAGAGAGATATTATGGATGAGAGAGAGATAGTATGGATGAGAGAGATATTATGGATGAGAAAGAGATATTATGGATGAGAGAGAGATATTATGGATGAGAGAGAGATAGTATGGATGAGAGAGATATTATGGATGAGAGAGAGATAGTATGGATGAGAGAGAGATACTATGGATGAGAGAGAGATAGTATGGATGAGAGAGATATTATGGATGAGAGAGAGATAGTATGGATGAGAGAGAGATATTATGGATGAGAGAGAGATAGTATGGATGAGAGAGAGATATTATGGATGAGAGAGAGATATATGGATGAGAGAGATATTATGGATGAGAGAGAGATATTATGGATGAGAGAGAGATAGTATGGATGAGAGAGATATTATGGATGAGAGAGATATTATGGATGAGAGAGATAGTATGGATGAGAGAGATATTATGGATGAGAGAGAGATAGTATGGATGAGAGAGAGATAGTATGGATGAGAGAGATATTATGGATGAGAGAGATATTATCGATGAGAGAGAGATATTATGGATGAGAGAGAGATAGTATGGATGAGAGAGATATTATGGATGAGAGAGAGATAGTATGGATGAGAGAGATATTATGGATGAAAGAGAGAGTATGGATGAGAGAGAGATATTATGGATGAGAGAGAGATAGTATGGATGAGAGAGATATTACGGATGAGAGAGAGATAGTATGGATGAGAGAGATATTATGGATGAGAAAGAGATAGTATGGATGAGAGATAGATATTATGGATGAGAGAGAGATAGTATGGATGAGAGAGATATTATGGATGAGAGAAAGATATTATGAATGAGAGAGAGATAGTATGGATGAGAGAGATATTATGTATGAGAGAGATATAATGGATGAGAGAGATAGTATGGATGATAGAGAGATAGTATGGATGAGAGAGAGATAGTATGGATGAGAGAGAGATAGTATGGATGAAGAGAGATAGTATGGATGAGAGAGATAGTATGGATGAGAGAGATAGTATGGATGAGAGAGAGATAGTATGGATGAGAGAGAGATAGTATGGATGAGAGAGAGATAGTATGGATGAGAGAGAGAGTTAGTATGGATGAGAGAGATAGTATGGATGAGAGAGATAGTATGGATGAGAGAGATAGTATGGATGAGAGAGATAGTTTGGATGAGAGAGATAGTATGGATGAGAGAGATAGTATGGATGAGAGAGATATTATGGATGAGAGAGATAGTATATGAGAGAGATTATGAATGAGAGAGATAGTATGGATGAGAGAGAGATTTATGGATGAGAGAGATATTATGGATGAGAGAGATAGTATGGATGAGAGAGATGTTATGGATGAGAGAGATAGTATGGATGAGAGAGATAGTATGGATGAGAAAGAGATATTATGGATGAGAGAGATAGTATGGATGAGAGAGATAGTATGGATGAGAGAGAGATAGTATGGATGAGAGAGATATATTATGGATGAGAGAGATATTATGGATGAGAGAGAAATAGTATGGATGAGAGAGAGATAGTATGGATGAGAGAGAGTTAGTATGGATGAGAGAGATAGTATGGATGAGAGAGAGATAGTATGGATGAGAGAGGATAGTATGGATAAGAGAGGGATAGTATGG
Organism: Megaustenia siamemsis; assembly: GCA_032433765.1. Taxonomy (NCBI): domain Eukaryota; kingdom Metazoa; phylum Mollusca; class Gastropoda; order Stylommatophora; family Ariophantidae; genus Megaustenia; species Megaustenia siamemsis. The sequence goes on along the minus strand of JAVIAB010000160.1, from coordinate 48,026,882 downwards.
ATGAGATAAGGATAGTATGGATGAGAGAGATAGTATGGATGAGAGAAGGATAGTATGGATGAGAGAAGGATAGTATGGATGAGAGAGAGATAGTATGGATGAGAGAAGGATAGTATGGATGAGAGAAGGATAGTATGGATGAGAGAGATATAGTATGGATGAGAGAGAGTTAGTATGGATGAGAGAGATAGTATGGATGAGAGAGAGATAGTATGGATGAGAGAAGGATAGTATGGATGAGAGAGAGATAGTATGGATGAGATAAGGATAGTATGGATGAGAGAGATAGTATGGATGAGAGAAGGATAGTATGGATGAGAGAGATATAGTATGGATGAAAGAGAGATAGTATGGATGAGAGAAGGATAGTATGGATGAGAGAGATATAGTATGGATGAGAGAGAGATAGTATGGATGAGAGAGTTAGTATGGATGAGAGAGATAGTATGGACGAGAGAGATATAGTATGGATGAGAGAGAGATAGTATGGATGAGAGAGATATAGTATCGATGAGAGAGATAGAATGGATGAGAGAGAGATAGTATGGATGAGAGAAGGATAGTATGGATGAGAGAGAGATAGTGTGGATGAGATAAGGATAGTATGGATGAGAGAGATGGTATGGATGAGAGAAGGATAGTATGGATGAGAGAAGGATAGTATGGATGAGAGAGAGATAGTATGGATGAGATAAGGATAGTATGGATGAGAGAAGGATAGTATGGATGAGAGAGAGTTAGTATGGATGAGAGAGATAGTATGGATGAGAGAGAGATAGTATGGATGAGAGAAGGATAGTATGGATGAGAGAGAGATAGTATGGATGAGATAAGGATAGTATGGATGAGAGAGATAGTATGGATGAGAGAAGGATAGTATGGATGAGAGAGATATAGTATGGATGAAAGAGAGATAGTATGGATGAGAGAAAGATAGTATGGATGAGAGAGATATAGTATGGATGAGAGAGACATCGTATGGATGAGAGAAGGATAGTATGGATGAGAGAGTTAGTATGGATGAGAGAGATAGTATGGATGAGAGAGATATAGTATGGATGAGAGAGAGATAGTATGGATGAGAGAGATATAGTATGGATGAGAGAGATAGAATGGATGAGAGAGAGATAGTATGGATGAAAGAGATAGTATGGATGAGAGAAGGATAGTATGGATGAGAGAGATATAGTATGGATGAGAGAGGGATAGTATGGATGAGAGAGAGATAGTATGGATGAGAGGGAGATAGTATGGATGAAAGAGAGATAGTATGGATGCAAGAGAGATAGTATGGATGAGAGAGAGATAGTATGGATGAGAGGGAGATAGTATGTTGAGAGAAGGATAGTATGGAAGAGAGAAGAGAGAGAGTTAGTATGGATGAGAGAGATATAGTATGATGAGAGAGAGAAAGTATGGATGAGAGAAGAGAGAGAGATAGTATGGATGAGAGGGAGATAGTATGGATGAGAGAAGGATAGTATGGATGAGAGAGATAGTATGGATGAGAGGAGAGGGAGAGTTAGTATGGATGAGAGGAGAGAGAGAGTTAGTATGGATGAGAGGGAGATAGTATGGATGAAAGAGAGATAGTATGGATGAGAGAGATAGTATGGATGAGAGAGATATTATGGATGAGAGAGAGAGATAGTATGGATGAGAGAGATAGTATGGATGAGAGAGATATTATGGATGAGAGAGATAGTATGGATGAGAGAGAGATATTATGGATGAGAGAGAGATAGTATGGATGAGAGAGATATTATGGATGAGAGAGAGATAGTATGGATGAGAGAGATATTATGGATGAGAGAGATATTATGGATGAGAGAGAGATATTATGGATGAGAGAGAGATAGTATGGATGAGAGAGATATTATGGATGAGAGAGAGATAGTATGGATGAGAGAGAGATATTATGGATGAGAGAGAGATAGTATGGATGAGAGAGATATTATGGATGAGAGAGAGATAGTATGGATGAGAGAGAGATATTATGGATGAGAGAGAGATAGTATGGATGAGAGAGAGATATTATGGATGAGAGAGAGATAATATGGATGAGAGAGATAATATGGATGAGAGAGATATTATGGATGAGAGAGAGATAGTATGGATGAGAGAGATATTATGGATGAGAGAGATATTATGGATGAGAGAGATAGTATGGATGAGAGAGATAGTATGGATGAGAGAGATAGTATGGATGAGAGAGAGATAGTATGGATGAAAGAGAGATAGTATGGATGAGAGAGATATAGTATGGATGAGAGAGATAGTATGGATGAGAGAGATAGTATGGATGAGAGAGAGATAGTATGGATGAGAGAGAGTTAGTATGGATGAGAGAGAGTTAGTATGGATGAGAGAGATATTATGGATGAGAGAGATAGTATGGATGAGAGAGATAGTTTGGATGAGAGAGAGATATTATGGATGAGAGAGATATTATGGATGAGAAAGATAGTATGGATGAGAGAGAGATATTATGGATGAGAGAGTTAGTATGGATGAGAGAGATAGTATGGATGAGAGAGAGATATTATGGATGAGAGAGAGATATTATGGATGAGAGAGATATGATGGATGAGAGAGATATTATGGATGAGAGAGATAGTATGGATGAGAGAGATATTATGGATGAGAGAGATATTATGGATGAGAGAGATAGTATGGATGAGAGAGATATTATGGATGAGAGAGATAGTATGGAGGAGAGAGATATTATGGATGAGAGAGATATTATGGATGAGAGAGATAGTATGGATGAGAGAGATATTATGGATGAGAGAGTTAGTATGGATGAGAGAGATAGTATGGATGAGAGAGAGATATTATGGATGAGAGAGAGATATTATGGATGAGAGAGATATTATAGATGAGAGAGAAATAGTATGGATGAGAGAGAGATAGTATGGATGAGAGAGAGATAGTATGGATGAGAGAGAGTTAGTATGGATGAGAGAGATATAGTATGGATGAGAGAGTGATAGTATGGATGAGAGAAGGATAGTATGGATGAGAGAGAGATAGTGTGGATGAGATAAGGATAGTATGGATGAGAGAGATGGTATGGATGAGAGAAGGATAGTATGGATGAGAGAAGGATAGTATGGATGAGAGAGAGATAGTATGGATGAGATAAGGATAGTATGGATCAGAGAGAGATAGTATGGATGAGAGAGAGTTAGTATGGATGAGAGAGATAGTATGGATGAGAGAGAGATAGTATGGATGAGAGAAGGATAGTATGGATGAGAGAGAGATAGTATGGATGAGATAAGGATAGTATGGATGAGAGAGATAGTATGGATGAGAGAAGGATAGTATGGATGAGAGAGATATAGTATGGATGAAAGAGAGATAGTATGGATGAGAGAAAGATAGTATGGATGAGAGAGATATAGTATGGATGAGAGAGACATCGTATGGATGAGAGAAGGATAGTATGGATGAGAGAGTTAGTATGGATGAGAGAGATAGTATGGATGAGAGAGATATAGTATGGATGAGAGAGAGATAGTATGGATGAGAGAGATATAGTATGGATGAGAGAGAGATAGAATGGATGAGAGAGAGATAGTATGGATGAAAGAGATAGTATGGATGAGAGAAGGATAGTATGGATGAGAGAGATATAGTATGGATGAGAGAGGGATAGTATGGATGAGAGAGAGATAGTATGGATGAGAGGGAGATAGTATGGATGAAAGAGAGATAGTATGGATGCAAGAGAGATAGTATGGATGAGAGAGAGATAGTATGGATGAGAGGGAGATAGTATGTTGAGAGAAGGATAGTATGGATGAGAGAAGAGAGAGAGTTAGTATGGATGAGAGGGATATAGTATGATGAGAGAGAGAAAGTATGGATGAGAGAAGAGAGAGAGATAGTATGGATGAGAGGGAGATAGTATGGATGAGAGAAGGATAGTATGGATGAGAGAGATAGTATGGATGAGAGAAGGATAGTATGGATGAGAGGAGAGGGAGAGTTAGTATGGATAAGAGGAGAGAGAGAGTTAGTATGGATGAGAGGGAGATAGTATGGATGAAAGAGAGATAGTATGGATGAGAGAGATAGTATGGATGAGAGAGATATTATGGATGAGAGAGAGATAGTATGGATGAGAGAGAGATAGTATGGATGAGAGAGATATTATGGATGAGAGAGATAGTATGGATGAGAGAGAGATATTATGGATGAGAGAGAGATAGTATGGATGAGAGAGATATTATGGATGAGAGAGAGATAGTATGGATGAGAGAGATATTATGGATGAGAGAGAGATATTATGGATGAGAGAGAGATATTATGGATGAGAGAGAGATAGTATGGATGAGAGAGATATTATGGATGAGAGAGAGATAGTATGGATGAGAGAGATATTATGGATGAGAAAGAGATAGTATGGATGAGAGATAGATATTATGGATGAGAGAGAGATAGTATGGATGAGAGAGATATTATGGATGAGAGAAAGATATTATGAATGAGAGAGAGATAGTATGGATGAGAGAGATATTATGGATGAGAGAGATATAATGGATGAGAGAGATAGTATGGATGATAGAGAGATAGTATGGATGAGAGAGAGATAGTATGGATGAGAGAGAGATAGTATGGATGAAAGAGAGATAGTATGGATGAGAGAGATAGTATGGATGAGAGAGATAGTATGGATGAGAGAGAGATAGTATGGATGAGAGAGAGATAGTATGGATGAGAGAGAGATAGTATGGATGAGAGAGATATTATGGATGAGAGAGAGATAGTATGGATGAGAGAGATATAGTATGGATGAGAGAGAGATAGTATGGATGAGAGAGATATAGTATGGATGAGAGAGATAGAATGGATGAGAGAGAGATAGTATGGATGAGAGAAGGATAGTATGGATGAGAGAGAGATAGTATGGATGAGATAAGGATAGTATGGATGAGAGAGATAGTATGGATGAGAGAAGGATAGTATGGATGAGAGAAGGATAGTATGGATGAGAGAGAGATAGTATGGATGAGAGAAGGATAGTATGGATGAGAGAGAGATAGTATGGATGAGAGAGAGTTAGTATGGATGAGAGAGATAGTATGGATGAGAGAGAGATAGTATGGATGAGAGAAGGATAGTATGGATGAGAGAGAGATAGTATGGATGAGATAAGGATAGTATGGATGAGAGAGATAGTATGGATGAGAGAAGGATAGTATGGATGAGAGAGATATAGTATGGATGAAAGAGAGATAGTATGGATGAGAGAAAGATAGTATGGATGAGAGAGATATAGTATGGATGAGAGAGAGATAGTATGGATGAGAGAAGGATAGTATGGATGAGAGAGATAGTATGGATGAGAGAGATAGTATGGATGAGAGAGATATAGTATGGATGAGAGAGAGATAGTATGGATGTGAGAGAGATAGTATGGATGAGAGAGATATAGTATGGATGAGAGAGAGATAGTATGGATGAAAGAGATAGTATGGATGAGAGAAGGATAGTATGGATGAGAGAGATATAGTATGGATGAGAGAGGGATAGTATGGATGAGAGAGAGATAGTATGGATGAGAGGAGATAGTATGGATGAGAGAGAGATAGTATGGATGAGAGAGATAGTATGGATGAGAGAGAGATAGTATGGATGAGAGAGATATAGTATGGATGAGAGAGAGATAGTATGGATGAGAGAGGGATAGTATGGATGAGAGAGAGATAGTATGGATGAGAGAGAGATAGTATGGATGAGAGAGATAGTATGGATGAAGAGAGATAGTATGGATGAGAGAGAGATAGTATGGATGAGAGAGAGATAGTATGATGAGAGAAGGATAGTATGGATGAGAGAAGAGAGAGAGTTAGTATGGATGAGAGAGATATAGTATGATGAGAGAGAGATAGTATGGATGAGAGAAGAGAGAGAGATAGTATGGATGAGAGGAGATAGTATGGATGAGAGAAGGATAGTATGGATGAGAGAGATAGTATGGATGAGAGAGAGGGGAGTTAGTATGGATGAGAGGAGAGAGAGAGTTAGTATGGATGAGAGAGAGATAGTATGGATGAGAGAGAGATAGTATGGATGAGAGAGATAGTATGGATGAGAGAGATATTATGGATGAGAGAGAGATAGTATGGATGAGAGAGAGATAGTATGGATGAGAGAGGATAGTATGGATGAGAGAGAGATAGTATGGATGAGAGAGATAGTATGGATGAGAGAGAGTTAGTATGGATGAGAGAGATAGTATGGATGAGAGAGATAGTATGGATGAGAGAGATAGTATGGATGAGAGAGATAGTATGGATGAGAGAGAGATATTATGGATGAGAGAGATATTATGGATGAGAAAGATAGTATGGATGAGAGAGAGATATTATGGATGAGAGAGATAGTATGGATGAGAGAGATAGTATGGATGAGAGAGAGATATTATGGATGAGAGAGAGATAGTATGGATGAGAGAGATATGATGGATGAGAGAGATATTATGGATGAGAGAGATAGTATGGATGAGAGAGATATTATGGATGAGAGAGATATTATGGATGAGAGAGATAGTATGGATGAGAGAGATATTATGGATGAGAGAGATAGTATGGATGAGAGAGATAGTATGGATGAGAGAGATAGTATGGATGAGAGAGATAGTATGGATGAGAGAGATAGTATGGATGAGAGAGATATTATGGATGAGAGAGATATATGGATGAGAGAGATAGTATGGATGAGAGAGATAGTATGGATGAGAGAGATAGTATGGATGAGAGAGATATTATGGATGAGAGAAAGATAGTATGGATGAGAGAGATATAGTATGGATGAGAGAGACATAGTATGATGAGAGAAGGATAGTATGGATGAGAGAGTTAGTATGGATGAGAGAGATAGTATGGATGAGAGAGATATAGTATGGATGAGAGAGAGATAGTATGGATGAGAGAGATATAGTATGGATGAGAGAGAGATAGAATGGATGAGAGAGAGATAGTATGGATGAAAGAGATAGTATGGATGAGAGAAGGATAGTATGGATGAGAGAGATATAGTATGGATGAGAGAGGGATAGTATGGATGAGAGAGAGATAGTATGGATGAGAGGGAGATAGTATGGATGAAAGAGAGATAGTATGGATGCAAGAGAGATAGTATGGATGAGAGAGAGATAGTATGGATGAGAGGGAGATAGTATGTTGAGAGAAGGATAGTATGGATGAGAGAAGAGAGAGAGTTAGTATGGATGAGAGGGATATAGTATGATGAGAGAGAGAAAGTATGGATGAGAGAAGAGAGAGAGATAGTATGGATGAGAGGGAGATAGTATGGATGAGAGAAGGATAGTATGGATGAGAGAGATAGTATGGATGAGAGAAGGATAGTATGGATGAGAGGAGAGGGAGAGTTTGTATGGATGAGAGGAGAGAGAGAGTTAGTATGGATGAGAGGGAGATAGTATGGATGAAAGAGAGATAGTATGGATGAGAGAGATAGTATGGATGAGAGAGATATTATGGATGAGAGAGATAGTATGGATGAGAGAGAGATAGTATGGATGAGAGAGATATTATGGATGAGAGAGATAGTATGGATGAGAGAGAGATATTATGGATGAGAGAGAGATAGTATGGATGAGAGAGATATTATGGATGAGAGAGAGATAGTATGGATGAGAGAGATATTATGGATGAGAGAGAGATATTATGGATGAGAGAGATATTATGGATGAGAGAGAGATAGTATGGATGAGAGAGATAGTATGGATGAGAGAGAGATAGTATGGATGAGAGAGATATTATGGATGAGAAAGAGATAGTATGGATGAGAGATAGATATTATGGATGAGAGAGAGATAGTATGGATGAGAGAGATATTATGGATGAGAGAAAGATATTATGAATGAGAGAGAGATAGTATGGATGAGAGAGATATTATGGATGAGAGAGATATAATGGATGAGAGAGATAGTATGGATGATAGAGAGATAGTATGGATGAGAGAGAGATAGTATGGATGAGAGAGAGATAGTATGGATGAAAGAGAGATAGTATGGATGAGAGAGAGATAGTATGGATGAGAGAGATATAGTATGGATGAGAGAGAGATAGTATGGATGAGAGAGAGATAGTATGGATGAGAGAGATAGTATGGATGAGAGAGGATAGTATGGATGAGAGAGATATAGTATGGATGAGAGAGGATAGTATGGATGAGAGAGAGATAGTATGGATGAGAGAGAGATAGTATGGATGAGAGAGAGATAGTATGGATGAGAGAGATAGTATGGATGAGAGAGAGATAGTATGGATGAGAGAGAGATAGTATGTTGAGAGAAGGATAGTATGGATGAGAGAGAGATAGTGTGGATGAGATAAGGATAGTATGGATGAGAGAGATGGTATGGATGAGAGAAGGATAGTATGGATGAGAGAAGGATAGTATGGATGAGAGAGAGATAGTATGGATGAGATAAGGATAGTATGGATGAGAGAGAGATAGTATGGATGAGAGAGAGTTAGTATGGATGAGAGAGATAGTATGGATGAGAGAGAGATAGTATGGATGAGAGAAGGATAGTATGGATGAGAGAGAGATAGTATGGATGAGATAAGGATAGTATGGATGAGAGAGATAGTATGGATGAGAGAAGGATAGTATGGATGAGAGAGATATAGTATGGATGAAAGAGAGATAGTATGGATGAGAGAAAGATAGTATGGATGAGAGAGATATAGTATGGATGAGAGAGAGATAGTATGGATGAGAGAAGGATAGTATGGATGAGAGAGTTAGTATGGATGAGAGAGATAGTATGGATGAGAGAGATATAGTATGGATGAGAGAGAGATAGTATGGATGAGAGAGAGATAGTATGGATGAGAGAGATATAGTATGGATGAGAGAGAGATAGTATGGATGAAAGAGATAGTATGGATGAGAGAAGGATAGTATGGATGAGAGAGATATAGTATGGATGAGAGAGAGATAGTATGGATGAGAGAGAGATAGTATGGATGAGAGGGAGATAGTATGGATGAAAGAGAGATAGTATGGATGAGAGAGATAGTATGGATGAGAGAGAGATAGTATGGATGAGAGAGATATAGTATGGATGAGAGAGAGATAGTATGGATGAGAGAGGGATAGTATGGATGAGAGAGAGATAGTATGGATGAGAGGGAGATAGTATGGATGAGAGAGAGATAGTATGGATGAGAGAGAGATAGTATGGATGAGAGAGAGATAGTATGGATGAGAGGGAGATAGTATGTTGAGAGAAGGATAGTATGGATGAGAGAAGAGAGAGAGTTAGTATGGATGAGAGAGATATAGTATGATGAGAGAGAGAAAGTATGGATGAGAGAGAGAGAGAGATAGTATGGATGAGAGGGAGATAGTATGGATGAGAGAAGGATAGTATGGATGAGAGAGATAGTATGGATGAGAGGAGAGGGAGAGTTAGTATGGATGAGAGGAGAGAGAGAGATAGTATGGATGAGAGGGAGATAGTATGGATGAAAGAGAGATAGTATGGATGAGAGAGATAGTATGGATGAGAGAGATAGTATGGATGAGAGAGAGATAGTATGGATGAGAGAGAGATAGTATGGATGAGAGAGGGATAGTATGGATGAGAGAGAGATAGTATGGATGAGAGAGAGTTAGTATGGATGAGAGAGAGTTAGTATGGATGAGAGAGATAGTATGGATGAGAGAGATATTATGGATGAGAGAGATAGTATGGATGAGAGAGATAGTTGGATGAGAGAGAGATAGTATGGATGAGAGAGATATTATGGATGAGAAGAGATAGTATGGATGAGAGAGAGATATTATGGATGAGAGAGATAGTATGGATGAGAGAGATAGTATGGATGAGAGAGAGATATTATGGATGAGAGAGAGATAGTATGGATGAGAGAGATATGATGGATGAGAGAGATATTATGGATGAGAGAGATAGTATGGATGAGAGAGAGATATTATGGATGAGAGAGATAGTATGGATGAGAGAGATAGTATGGATGAGAGAGATATTATGGATGAGAGAGATAGTATGGATGAGAGAGATAGTATGGATGAGAGAGATATTAGGGATGAGAGAGATAGTATGGATGAGAGAGATAGTATGGATGAGAGAGATATTATGGATGAGAGAGATAGTATGGATGAGAGAGATAGTATGGATGAGAGAGATATTATGGATGAGAGAGATAGTATGGATGAGAGAGATTATGGATGAGAGAAAGATAGTATGGATGAGAGAGATATAGTATGGATGAGAGAGACATCGTATGGATGAGAGAAGGATAGTATGGATGAGAGAGTTAGTATGGATGAGAGAGATAGTATGGATGAGAGAGATATAGTATGGATGAGAGAGAGATAGTATGGATGAGAGAGATATAGTATGGATGAGAGAGAGATAGAATGGATGAGAGAGAGATAGTATGGATGAAAGAGATAGTATGGATGAGAGAAGGATAGTATGGATGAGAGAGATATAGTATGGATGAGAGAGGGATAGTATGGATGAGAGAGAGATAGTATGGATGAGAGGGAGATAGTATGGATGAAAGAGAGATAGTATGGATGCAAGAGAGATAGTATGGATGAGAGAGAGATAGTATGGATGAGAGGGAGATAGTATGTTGAGAGAAGGATAGTATGGATGAGAGAAGAGAGAGAGTTAGTATGGATGAGAGGATATAGTATGATGAGAGAGAGAAAGTATGGATGAGAGAAGAGAGAGAGATAGTATGGATGAGAGGGAGATAGTATGGATGAGAGAAGGATAGTATGGATGAGAGAGATAGTATGGATGAGAGAAGGATAGTATGGATGAGAGGAGAGGGACAGTTTGTATGGATGAGAGGAGAGAGAGAGTTAGTATGGATGAGAGGGAGATAGTATGGATGAAAGAGAGATAGTATGGATGAGAGAGATAGTATGGATGAGAGAGATATTATGGATGAGAGAGATAGTATGGATGAGAGAGAGATAGTATGGATGAGAGAGATATTATGATGATGAGAGAGATAGTATGGATGAGAGAGAGATATTATGGATGAGAGAGAGATAGTATGGATGAGAGAGATATTATGGATGAGAGAGAGATAGTATGGATGAGAGAGATATTATGGATGAGAGAGAGATAGTATGGATGAGAGAGATATTATGGATGAGAGAGAGATAGTATGGATGAGAGAGATAGTATGGATGAGAGAGAGATAGTATGGATGAGAGAGATATTATGGATGAGAAGAGATAGTATGGATGAGAGATAGATATTATGGATGAGAGAGAGATAGTATGGATGAGAGAGATATTATGGATGAGAGAGAGATATTATGGATGAGAGAGAGATAGTATGGATGAGAGAGATATTATGGATGAGAGAGATATAATGGATGAGAGAGATAGTATGGATGAGAGAGATAGTATGGATGAGAGAGAGATAGTATGGATGAGAGAGAGATAGTATGGATGAAAGAGAGATAGTATGGATGAGAGAGAGATAGTATGGATGAGAGAGATATAGTATGGATGAGAGAGAGATAGTATGGATGAGAGAGAGATAGTATGGATGAGAGAGATAGTATGGATGAGAGAAGGATAGTATGGATGAGAGAGATATAGTATGGATGAGAGAGGGATAGTATGGATGAGAGAGAGATAGTATGGATGAGAGGGAGATAGTATGGATGAAAGAGAGATAGTATGGATGAAGAGAGATAGTATGGATGAGAGAGAGATAGTATGGATGAGAGGGAGATAGTATGATGAGAGAAGGATAGTATGGATGAGAGAAGAGAGAGAGTTAGTATGGATGAGAGGAGATATAGTATGATGAGAGAGAGAAAGTATGGATGAGAGAAGAGAGAGAGATAGTATGGATGAGAGGGAGATAGTATGGATGAGAGAGGATAGTATGGATGAGAGAGATAGTATGGATGAGAGAGGATAGTATGGATGAGAGGAGAGGGAGAGTTAGTATGGATGAGAGAGGAGAGAGAGAGTTAGTATGGATGAGAGAGATAGTATGGATGAAAGAGAGATAGTATGGATGAGAGAGATAGTATGGATGAGAGAGATATTATGGATGAGAGAGATAGTATGGATGAGAGAGAGATAGTATGGATGAGAGAGATATTATGGATGAGAGAGATAGTATGGATGAGAGAGAGATAGTATGGATGAGAGAGAGATAGTATGGATGAGAGAGATATTATGGATGAGAGAGAGATAGTATGGATGAGAGAGATAGTATGGATGAGAGAGAGATAGTATGGATGAGAGAGATATTATGGATGAGAGAGAGATAGTATGGATGAGAGAGATATTATGGATGAGAGAGAGATAGTATGGATGAGAGAGATATTATGGATGAGAAAGAGATAGTATGGATGAGAGATAGATAGTATGGATGAGAGAGATAGTATGGATGAGAGAGATAGTATGGATGAGAGAAAGATAGTATGGATGAGAGAGAGATAGTATGGATGAGAGAGATAGTATGGATGAGAGAGATATAATGGATGAGAGAGATAGTATGGATGAGAGAGAGATAGTATGGATGAGAGAGAGATAGTATGGATGAGAGAGAGATAGTATGGATGAAAGAGAGATAGTATGGATGAGAGAGAGATAGTATGGATGAGAGAGATATAGTATGGATGAGAGAGAGATAGAATGGATGAGAGAGAGATAGTATGGATGAAAGAGATAGTATGGATGAGAGAAGGATAGTATGGATGAGAGAGATATAGTATGGATGAGAGAGGGATAGTATGGATGAGAGAGAGATAGTATGGATGAGAGGGAGATAGTATGGATGAAAGAGAGATAGTATGGATGCAAGAGAGATAGTATGGATGAGAGAGAGATAGTATGGATGAGAGGGAGATAGTATGTTGAGAGAAGGATAGTATGGATGAGAGAAGAGAGAGAGTTAGTATGGATGAGAGGGATATAGTATGATGAGAGAGAGAAAGTATGGATGAGAGAAGAGAGAGAGATATATGGATGAGAGGGAGATAGTATGGATGAGAGAAGGATAGTATGGATGAGAGAGATAGTATGGATGAGAGAAGGATAGTATGGATGAGAGGAGAGGGAGAGTTAGTATGGATGAGAGGAGAGAGAGAGTTAGTATGGATGAGAGGGAGATAGTATGGATGAAAGAGAGATAGTATGGATGAGAGAGATAGTATGGATGAGAGAGATATTATGGATGAGAGAGAGATAGTATGGATGAGAGAGAGATAGTATGGATGAGAGAGATATTATGGATGAGAGAGATAGTATGGATGAGAGAGAGATATTATGGATGAGAGAGAGATAGTATGGATGAGAGAGATATTATGGATGAGAGAGAGATAGTATGGATGAGAGAGATATTATGGATGAGAGAGAGATATTATGGATGAGAGAGATATTATGGATGAGAGAGAGATAGTATGGATGAGAGAGATATTATGGATGAGAGAGAGATAGTATGGATGAGAGAGATATTATGGATGAGAAAGAGATAGTATGGATGAGAGAGAGATATTATGGATGAGAGAGAGATAGTATGGATGAGAGAGATATATGGATGAGAGAAAGATATTATGGATGAGAGAGAGATAGTATGGATGAGAGAGATATTATGGATGAGAGAGATATAATGGATGAGAGAGATAGTATGGATGAGAGAGAGATAGTATGGATGAGAGAGAGATAGTATGGATGAGAGAGAGATAGTATGGATGAGAGAGAGATAGTATGGATGAGAGAGAGTTAGTATGGATGAGAGAGAGTAGTATGGATGAGAGAGATAGTATGAATGAGAGAGATAGTATGGATGAGAGAGATAGTATGGATGAGAGAGATAGTTGGATGAGAGAGATATTATGGATGAGAGAGATATATGAATGAGAGAGATATTATGAATGAGATAGTATGGGTGAGAGAGAGATATTATGGATGAGAGAGATATTATGGATGAGAGAGATATTATGGATGAGAGAGATAGTATGGATGAGAGAGATAGTATGGATGAGAAAGAGATATTATGGATGAGAGAGATAGTATGGATGAGAGAGATAGTATGGATGAGAGAGAGATATTATGGATGAGAGAGATATTATGGATGAGAGAGATATTATGGATGAGAGAGAAATAGTATGGATGAGAGAGAGATAGTATGGATGAGAGAGAGTTAGTATGGATGAGAGAGATAGTATGGATGAGAGAGAGATAGTATGGATGAGAGAAGGATAGTATGGATAAGAGAGGGATAGTATGGATGAGATAAGGATAGTATGGATGAGAGAGATAGTATGGATGAGAGAAGGAGTAGTATGGATGAGAGAAGGATAGTATGGATGAGAGAGAGATAGTATGGATGAGAGAAGGATAGTATGGATGAGAGAAGGATAGTATGGATGAGAGAGAGATAGTATGGATGAGAGAGAGTTAGTATGGATGAGAGAGATAGTATGGATGAGAGAGAGATAGTATGGATGAGAGAAGGATAGTATGGATGAGAGAGAGATAGTATGGATGAGATAAGGATAGTATGGATGAGAGAGATAGTATGGATGAGAGAAGGATAGTATGGATGAGAGAGATATAGTATGGATGAAAGAGAGATAGTATGGATGAGAGAAGGATAGTATGGATGAGAGAGATATAGTATGGATGAGAGAGATATAGTATGGATGAGAGAAGGATAGTATGGATGAGAGAGATATAGTATGGATGAGAGAGAGATAGTATGGATGAGAGAGTTAGTATGGATGAGAGAGATAGTATGGACGAGAGAGATATAGTATGGATGAGAGAGAGATAGTATGGATGAGAGAGATATAGTATGGATGAGAGAGATAGATAATGGATGAGAGAGATATAGTATGGATGAGAAAGAGATAGTATGGATGGGAGAAGGATAGTATGGATGAGAGAGAGATAGTATGGATGAGAGAGAGATAGTATGGATGAGAGAAGGATAGTATGGATGAGAGAGATATAGTATGGATGAGAGAGAGATAGTATGGATGAGAGAAGGATAGTATGGATAAGAGAGATATAGTATGGATGAGAGAGTTAGTAAGGATGAGAGAGATATAGTATGGATGAGAGAAAGATAGTATGGATGAGAGAGATATAGTATGGATGAGAGAGATAGTATGGATGAGAGAGATATAGTATGGATGAAAGAGAGATAGTATGGATGAAAGAGATATAGTATGGATGAGAGAGAGATAGTATGGATGATAGAAGGATAGTATGGATGAGAGAGATAGTATGGATGAGAGAGGATATAGTATGGATGAAGAGAGATAGTATGGATGAGAGAGATATAGTATGGATGGAGAGAGATAGTATGGATGAGAGAGATAGTATGGATGAGAGAGTATAGTATGGATGAGAGAGATATAGTATGGATGAGAGAGATAGTATGGATGAAAGAGATATAGTATGGATGAGAGAGAGATAGTATGGATGAGAGAGATAGTATGGATGAGAGAGATATAGTATGGATGAGAGAGAGATAGTATGGATGAGAGAGATAGTATGGATGAGAGAGATAGTATGGATGAGAGAGAGATAGTATGGATGGGAGAGAGATAGAATGGATGAGAGAGATAGTATGGATGAGAGAGATAGTATGGATGAGAGAAGGATAGTATGGATGAGAGAGATAGTATGGATGAGAGAGATATAGTATGGATGAAAGAGAGATAGTATGGATGAAAGAGATATAGTATGGATGGGAGAGAGATAGAATGGATGAGAGAGATAGTATGGATGAGAGAGATATAGTATGGATGAGAGAGAGATAGTATGGATGAGAGAGTTATATGGATGAGAGAGATAGTATGGATGAGAGAGATATAGTATGGATGAAAGAGAGATAGTATGGATGAGAGAGATATAGTATGGATGGAGAGAGATAGAATGGATGAGAGAGATAGTATGGATGAGAGAGATAGTATGGATGAGAAGAGGATAGTATGGATGAGAGAGATATAGTATGGATGAGAGAGATAGTATGGATGAGAGAGGATAGTATGGATGAGAGAGATATAGTATGGATGAGAGAGAATAGTATGGATGAGAGAGGATAGTATGGATGCGAGAGAGATAGTATGGATGAGAAGAGATAGTATGGATGAGAGAAGGATAGTATGGATGAGAGAGATATAGTATGGATGAGAGAGGGATAGTATGGATGAGAGAGAGATAGTATGGATGAGAGGGAGATAGTATGGATGAAAGAGAGATAGTATGGATGAGAGAGATAGTATGGATGAGAGAGAGATAGTATGGATGAGAGGGAGATAGTATGATGAGAGAAGGATAGTATGGATGAGAGAGAGAGAGAGTTAGTATGGATGAGAGGGATATAGTAGATGAGAGAGAGAAAGTATGGATGAGAGAAGAGAGAGAGATAGTATGGATGAGAGGGAGATAGTATGGATGGAGAAGAGATAGTATGGATGAGAGAGATAGTATGGATGAGAGAAGGATAGTATGGATGAGAGAGAGGGAGAGTAGTATGGATGAGAGGAGAGAGAGAGTTAGTATGGATGAGAGGAGATAGTATGGATGAAGAGAGATAGTATGGATGAGAGAGATAGTATGGATGAGAGAGATTATATGGAGAGAGAGATAGTATGGATGAGAGAGAGATAGTATGGATGAGAAGAGATATTATGGATGAGAGAGATAGTATGGATGAGAGAGAGATATTATGGATGAGAGAGAGATAGTATGGATGAGAGAGATATTATGGATGAGAGAGAGATAGTATGGATGAGAGAGATATATGGATGAGAGAGAGATAGTATGGATGAGAGAGATATTATGGATGAGAGAGAGATAGTATGGATGAGAGAGATAGTATGGATGAGAGAGAGATAGTATGGATGAGAGAGATATTATGGATGAGAAAGAGATAGTATGGATGAGAGATAGATATATGGATGAGAGAGAGATAGTATGGATGAGAGAGATAGTATGGATGAGAGAAAGATATTATGGATGAGAGAGAGATAGTATGGATGAGAGAGATATATGGATGAGAGAGATATATGGATGAGAGAGATAGTATGGATGAGAGAGAGATAGTATGAGATAGAGAGATAGTATGGATGAGAGAGAGATAGTATGGATGAAAGAGAGATAGTATGGATGAGAGAGAGATAGTATGGATGAGAGAGATATAGTATGGATGAGAGAGAGATAGTATGGATGAGAGAGAGATAGTATGGATGAGAGAGATAGTATGGATGAGAGAAGGATAGTATGGATGAGAGAGATATAGTATGGATGAGAGAGGGATAGTATGGATGAGAGAGGATAGTATGGATGAGAGGAGATAGTATGGATGAAAGAGAGATAGTATGGATGAGAGAGATAGTATGGATGAGAGAGAGATAGTATGGATGAGAGGGAGATATAGTATGTTGAGAGAGAGGATAGTATGGATGAGAGAAGAGAGAGAGTTAGTATGGATGAGAGGATATAGTATGATGAGAGAGAGAAAGTATGGATGAGAGAGAGAGAGAGATAGTATGGATGAGAGGGAGATAGTATGGATGAGAGAAGGATAGTATGGATGAGAGAGATAGTATGGATGAGAGAGGATAGTATGGATGAGAGAAGAGGGAGAGTTAGTATGATGAGAGGAGAGAGAGAGTTAGTATGGATGAGAGGAGATAGTATGGATGAAAGAGAGATAGTATGGATGAGAGAGATAGTATGGATGAGAGAGATATTATGATGAGAGAGAGATAGTATGGATGAGAGAGAGATAGTATGGATGAGAGAGATATTATGGATGAGAGAGATAGTATGGATGAGAGAGAGATATTATGGATGAGAGAGAGATAGTATGGATGAGAGAGATTATGGATGAGAGAGAGATAGTATGGATGAGAGAGATAGTATGGATGAGAGAGAGGATATTATGATGAGAGAGATAGTATGGATGAGAGAGATAGTATGGATGAGAGAGATATTATGGATGAGAGAGAGATAGTATGGATGAGAGAGATATTATGGATGAGAAAGAGATAGTATGGATGAGAGAGAGATAGTATGGATGAGAGAGAGATAGTATGGAGAGAGAGATAGTATGGATGAGAGAAAGATAGTATGGATGAGAGAGAAGATAGAGATGAGAGAGATTTATGGATGAGAGAGATATAATGGATGAGAGAGATAGTATGGATGATAGAGAGATAGTATGGATGAGAGAGAGATAGTATGGATGAGAGAGAGATAGTATGGATGAAGAGAGATAGTATGGATGAGAGAGAGATAGTATGGATGAGAGAGAGTAGTATGGATGAGAGAGATAGTATGGATGAGAGAGAGATAGTATGATGAGAGAAGGATAGTATGGATGAGAGAGGGATAGTATGGATGAGAGAGGATAGTATGGATGAGAGAGATAGTATGGATGAGAGAAGGATAGTATGGATGAGAGAAGGATAGTATGGATGAGAGAGAGATAGTATGGATGAGAGAGGATAGTATGGATGAGAGAAGGATAGTATGGATGAGAGAGATAGTATGGATGAGAGAGAGATAGTATGGATGAGAGAGATAGTATGGATGAGAGAGAGATAGTATGGATGAGAGAAGGATAGTATGGATGAGAGAGAGATAGAGAGATAGTATGGATGAGAGAGGATAGTATGGATGAGAGAGATAGTATGGATGAGAGAAGGATAGTATGGATGAGAGAGATATGTATGGATGAAAGAGAGATAGTATGGATGAGAGAAGAATAGTATGGATGAGAGAGATATAGTATGGATGAGAGAGATATAGTATGGATGAGAGAAGGATAGTATGGATGAGAGAGATATAGTATGGATGAGAGAGAGATAGTATGGATGAGAGAGTTAGTATGGATGAGAGAGATAGTATGGATGAGAGAGATATAGTATGGATGAGAGAGAGATAGTATGGATGAGAGAGATATAGTATGGATGAGAGAGATAGTATGGATGAGAGAGATATAGTATGGATGAAAGAGATAGTATGGATGAGAGAAGGATAGTATGGATGAGAGAGAGATAGTATGGATGAGAGAGAGATAGTATGGATGAGAGAGGATATATGGATGAGAGAGAGATAGTATGGATGAGAGAGATAGTATGGATGAGAGAGAGATAGTATGGATAGAGAGATATAGTATGGATGAGAGAGATAGTATGGATGAGAGAGATATAGTATGGATGAGAAAGATAGTATGGATGAGAGAGATATAGTATGGATGAGAGAGATAGTATGGATGAGAGAGATATAGTATGGATGAAAGAGAGATAGTATGGATGAAAGAGATAGTATGGATGAGAGAGAGATAGATGGATGAGAGAAGGATAGTATGGATGAGAGAGATAGTATGGATGAGAGAGATATAGTATGGATGAAAGAGAGATAGTATGGATGAGAGAGATATAGTATGGATGGGAGAGAGATAGTATGGATGAGAGAGATAGTATGGATGAGAGGAGAGAGATAGTATGGATGAGAGAGATATAGTATGGATGAGAGAGAGATAGTATGGATGAGAGAGATATAGTATGGATGAGAGAGAGATAGTATGGATGAGAGAGATAGTATGGATGAGAGAGATATAGTATGGATGAGAGAGAGATAGTATGGATGAGAGAGATAGTATGGATGAGAGAGATAGTATGGATGAGAGAGAGATAGTATGGATGAGAGAGATAGTATGGATGAGAGAGATAGTATGGATGAGAGAGATAGTATGGATGAGAGAAGGATAGTATGGATGAGAGAGATAGTATGGATGAGAGAGATATAGTATGGATGAGAGAGAGATAGTATGGATGAAAGAGATATAGTATGGATGGGAGAGAGATAGAATGGATGAGAGAGATAGTATGGATGAGAGAGATATAGTATGGATGAGAGAGAGATAGTATGGATGAGAGAGATAGTATGGATGAGAGAGATAGTATGGATGAGAGAGATATAGTATGGATGAGAGAGAGATAGTATGGATGAAAGAGAGATAGTATGGATGGGAGAGAGATAGAATGGATGAGAGAGATAGTATGGATGAGAGAGATAGTATGGATGAGAGAGGATAGTATGGATGAGAGAGATATAGTATGGATGAGAGAGATAGTATGGATGAGTGAAGGATAGTATGGATGAGAGAGATATAGTATGGATGAGAGAGAGATAGTATGGATGAGAGAAGGATAGTATGGATGAGAGAGATGTAGTATGGATGAGAGAGAGATAGTATGGATGAGAGAGATATAGTATGGATGAGAGAGATATAGTATGGATGAGAGAGATATAGTATGGATGAGAGAGATATAGTATGGATGAGAGAGAGAGTATGGATGAGAGAGGATAGTATGGATGAGAGAGATATAGTATGGATGAGAGAGTTAGTATGGATGAGAGAGATATAGTATGGATGAGAGAGATATAGTATGGATGAGAGAGGATAGTATGGATGAGAGAGATATAGTATGGATGAGAGAGATAGTATGGATGAGAGAGAATAGTATGGATGAGAGAGATAGTATGGATGAGAGAGAGATAGTATGGATGAGAGAGATATAGTATGGATGAGAGAGAGATAGTATGGATGAGAGAGATAGTATGGATGAGAGAGATAGTATGGATGAGAGAGATATAGTATGGATGAGAGAGAGATAGTATGGATGAGAGAGATATAGTATGGATGAGAGAGAGATAGATGGATGAGAGAGAGATAGTATGGATGAGAGAGATAGTATGGATGAGAGAGATAGTATGGATGAGAGAGATATAGTATGGATGAGAGAGATAGTATGGATGAGAGAAGGATAGTATGGATGAGAGAGAGATAGTATGGATGAGAGAGAGATAGTATGGATGAGAGAAGGATAGTATGGATGAGAGAGATAGTATGGATGAGAGAGATATAGTATGGATGAGAGAGATAGTATGGATGAGAGAGATATAGTATGGATGAGAAGAGATAGTATGGATGAGAGAAGGATAGTATGGATGAGAGAGATATAGTATGGATGAGAGAGTTAGTATGGATGAGAGAGAGATAGTATGGATGAGAGAGATAGTATGGATGAGAGAGATATAATGGATGAGAGAGATAGTATGGATGAGAGAGAGATAGTATGGATGAGAGAGAGATAGTATGGATGAGAGAGAGATAGTATGGATGAAAGAGAGATAGTATGGATGAGAGAGAGATAGTATGGATGAGAGAGATATAGTATGGATGAGAGAGAGATAGAATGGATGAGAGAGAGATAGTATGGATGAAGAGATAGTATGGATGAGAGAAGGATAGTATGGATGAGAGAGATATAGTATGGATGAGAGAGGGATAGTATGGATGAGAGAGAGATAGTATGGATGAGAGGAGATAGTATGGATGAAAGAGAGATAGTATGGATGCAAGAGAGATAGTATGGATGAGAGAGAGATAGTATGGATGAGAGGAGATAGTATGATGAGAGAAGGATAGTATGGATGAGAGAAGAGAGAGATAGTATGGATGAGAGGGATATAGTATGATGAGAGAGAGAAAGTATGGATGAGAGAAGAGAGAGAGATAGTATGGATGAGAGGGAGATAGTATGGATGAGAGAAGGATAGTATGGATGAGAGAGATAGTATGGATGAGAGAAGGATAGTATGGATGAGAGAAGAGGGAGAGTTAGTATGGATGAGAGGAGAGAGAGAGTTAGTATGGATGAGAGGGAGATAGTATGGATGAAAGAGAGATAGTATGGATGAGAGAGATAGTATGGATGAGAGAGATATTATGGATGAGAGAGAGATAGTATGGATGAGAGAGAGATAGTATGGATGAGAGAGATATTATGGATGAGAGAGATAGTATGGATGAGAGAGAGATATTATGGATGAGAGAGAGATAGTATGGATGAGAGAGATATTATGGATGAGAGAGAGATAGTATGGATGAGAGAGATATTATGGATGAGAGAGAGATATTATGGATGAGAGAGATATTATGGATGAGAGAGATAGTATGGATGAGAGAGATATTATGGATGAGAGAGAGATAGTATGGATGAGAGAGATATTATGGATGAGAAAGAGATAGTATGGATGAGAGATAGATATTATGGATGAGAGAGAGATAGTATGGATGAGAGAGATATTATGGATGAGAGAAAGATAGTATGAATGAGAGAGAGATAGTATGGATGAGAGAGATATTATGGATGAGAGAGATATAATGGATGAGAGAGATAGTATGGATGATAGAGAGATAGTATGGATGAGAGAGAGATAGTATGGATGAGAGAGAGATAGTATGGATGAAGAGAGATAGTATGGATGAGAGAGAGTTAGTATGGATGAGAGAGAGATAGTATGGATGAGAGTGATAGTATGGATGAGAGAGATAGTATGGATGAGAGAGATAGTATGGATGAGAGAGATAGTTTGGATGAGAGAGATAGTATGGATGAGAGAGATATTATGGATGAGAGAGATATATGAATGAGATAGTATGGATGAGAGAGAGATAGTATGGATGAGAGAGATAGTATGGATGAGAGAGATAGTTATGTGAAAGAGATAGTATGGATGAGAGAGATAGTATGGATGAGAGAGATAGTTTGGATGAGAGAGATATTATGGATGAGAGAGATATATGGATGAGAGAGATATTATGGATGAGATAGTATGGATGAGAGAGAGATATTATGGATGAGAGAGATAGTATGGATGAGAGAGATAGTATGGATGTGAAAGAGATATTATGGATGAGAGAGTTAGTATGGATGAGAGAGATAGTATGGAGATGAGAGAGATATTATGGATGAGAGAGAGATATTATGGATGAGAGAGATATTATGGATGAGAGAGAAATAGTATGGATGAGAGAGAGATAGTATGGATGAGAGAGAGTTAGTATGGATGAGAGAGATAGTATGGATGAGAGAGAGATAGTATGGATGAGAGAAGGATAGTATGGATAAGAGAGGGATAGTATGGATGAGATAAGGATAGTATGGATGAGAGAGATAGTATGGATGAGAGAAGGATAGTATGGATGAGAGAAGGATAGTATGGATGAGAGAGAGATAGTATGGATGAGAGAAGGATAGTATGGATGAGAGAAGGATAGTATGGATGAGAGAGATAGTATGGATGAGAGAGAGTTAGTATGGATGAGAGAGATAGTATGGATGAGAGAGAGATAGTATGGATGAGAGAAGGATAGTATGGATGAGAGAGAGATAGTATGGATGAGATAAGGATAGTATGGATGAGAGAGATAGTATGGATGAGAGAAGGATAGTATGGATGAGAGAGATATAGTATGGATGAAAGAGAGATAGTATGGATGAGAGAAGGATAGTATGGATGAGAGAGATATAGTATGGATGAGAGAGATATCGTATGGATGAGAGAAGGATAGTATGGATGAGAGAGATATAGTATGGATGAGAGAGAGATAGTATGGATGAGAGAGTTAGTATGGATGAGAGAGATAGTATGGACGAGAGAGATATAGTATGGATGAGAGAGAGATAGTATGGATGAGAGATATATAGTATCGATGAGAGAGATAGAATGGATGAGAGAGATATAGTATGGATGAAAGAGATAGTATGGATGGGAGAAGGATAGTATGGATGAGAGAGACATAGTATGGATGAGAGAGAGATAGTATGGATGAGAGAAGGATAGATTGGATGAGAGACATATAGTATGGATGAGAGAGATAGTATGGATGAGAGAAGGATAGTATGGATAAGAGAGATATAGTATGGATGAGAGAGTTAGTAAGGATGAGAGAGATATAGTATGGATGAGAAAGATAGTATGGATGAGAGAGATATAGTATGGATGAGAGAGATAGTATGGATGAGAGAGATATAGTATGGATGAAAGAGAGATAGTATGGATGAAAGAGATATAGTATGGATGAGAGAGAGATAGAATGGATGATAGAAGGATAGTATGGATGAGAGAGATAGTATGGATGAGAGAGATATAGTATGGATGAAAGAGAGATAGTATGGATGAAAGAGATATAGTATGGATGGGAGAGAGATAGAATGGATGAGAGAGATAGTATGGATGAGAGAGATATAGTAGGATGAGAGAGATATAGTATGGATGAGAGAGTTAGTATGGATGAAGAGATATAGTATGAATGAGAGAGAGATAGAATGGATGAGAGAGATAGTATGGATGAGAGAGATATAGTATGGATGAGAGAGAGATAGTATGGATGAGAGAGTTAGTATGGATGAGAGAGATAGTATGGATGAAAGAGAGATAGTATGGATGGGAGAGAGATAGAATGGATGAGAGAGATAGTATGGATGAGAGAGATAGTATGGATGAGAGAAGGATAGTATGGATGAGAGAGATAGTATGGATGAGAGAGATATAGTATGGATGAAAGAGAGATAGTATGGATGAAAGAGATATAGTATGGATGGGAGAGAGATAGAATGGATGAGAGAGATAGTATGGATGAGAGAGATATAGTATGGATGAGAGAGAGATAGTATGGATGAGAGAGTTATATGGATGAGAGAGATAGTATGGATGAGAGATATATAGTATGGATGAAAGAGAGATAGTATGGATGAAAGAGATATAGTATGGATGGGAGAGAGATAGAATTGATGAGAGAGATAGTATGGATGAGAGAGATAGTATGGATGAGAAAAGGATAGTATGGATGAGAGAGATATAGTATGGATGAGAGAGATAGTATGGATGAGTGAAGGATAGTATGGATGAGAGAGATATAGTATGGATGAGAGAGAGATAGTATGGATGAGAGAAGGATAGTATGGATGCGAGAGATGTAGTATGGATGAGAGAGAGATAGTATGGATGAGAGAGATATAGTATGGATGAGAGAGATATAGTATGGACGAGAGAGACATAGTATGGATGAGAGAGATATAGTATGGATGAGAGAGAGAGTATGGATGAGAGAGGATAGTATGGATGAGAGAGATATAGTATGGATGAGAGAGTTAGTATGGATGAGAGAGATATAGTATGGATGAGAGAGATATAGTATGGATGAGAGAAGGATAGTATGGATGAGAGAGATATAGTATGAATGAGAGAGTGATAGTATGGATGAGAGAGACATAGTATGGATGAGAGAGATAGTATGGATGAGAGAGATATAGTATGGATGAGAGAGATAGTATGGATGAGAGAGATATAGTATGGATGAGAGAGTTAGTATGGATGAGAGAGATAGTATGGATGAGAGAGATATAGTATGATGAAAGAGAGATAGTATGGATGAAAGAGATATAGTATGGATGAGAGAGAGATAGTATGGATGAGAGAGATATAGTATGGATGAGAGAGATAGTATGGATGAGAGAATGATAGTATGGATGAGAGAGATATAGTATGGATGAGAGAGATAGTATGGATGAGAGAAGGATAGTATGGATGAGAGAGAGATAGTATGGATGAGAGAGAGATAGTATGGATGAGAGAAGGATAGTATGGATGAGAGAGATAGTATGGATGAGAGAGATATAGTATGGATGAGAGAGTTAGTATGGATGAGAGAGATATAGTATGGATGAGAGAGAGATAGTATGGATGAGAGAAGGATAGTATGGATGAGAGAGATATAGTATGGATGAGAGAGATAGTATGGATGAGAGAGAGATATAGTATGGATGAGAGAGATAGTATGGATGAGAGAGATAGTATGGATGAGAGAGAGATAGTATAGATGAGAGAGATATAGTATGGATAAGAGAGATATAGTATGGATGAGAGAGATATAGTATGGATGAGAGAGAGATAGTATGGATGAGAGAGATATAGTATGGATGAGAGAGAGATAGTATGGATGAGAGAGATATAATAGGATGAGAGAGAGATAGTATGGATGAGAGAGAGATAGTATGGATGAGAGAGATATAGTATGGATGAGAGAGAGATAGTATGGATGAGAGAGATATAAATGGATGAGAGAGAGTATGGATGAGATAGAGATAGTATGGATGAGAGAGATAGTATGGATGAGAGAGGATAGTATGGATGAGAGAGATATATGTGGATGAGAGAGTATAGTATGGATGAGAGAGATATAGTATGGATGAGAGAGATATAGTATGGATGAGAGAGAGATAGTATGGATGAGAGAAGGATAGTATGGATGAGAGAGTTATAGTATAGATGAGAGAGTTAGTATGGATGAGAGAGACATAGTATAAATGAGAGAGATATTATGGATGAGAGAGATATAGTATGGATGAGAGAGATAGTAAGGATGAGAGAGTTAGTATGGATGAGAGAGATAGTATGGATGAGAGAGATATAGTATGGATGAAAGAGAGATAGTATGGATGAAAGAGATATAGTATGGATGGAGAGAGAGATAGAATGGATGAGAGAGATAGTATGGATGAGAGAGATAGTATGGATGAGAGAAGGATAGTATGGATGAGAGAGATATAGTATGGATGAGAGAGATAGTATCGATGAGAGAGATATAGTATGTATGAGAGAGATAGTATGGATGAGAGAGATATAGTATGGATGAGAGAGATAGTATGGATGAGAGAGATATAGTATGGATGAGAGAGAGATAGTATGGATGAGAGAAGGATAGTATGGATGAGAGAGATATAGTATGGATGAGAGAGATATATATGGATGAGAGGAGATATAGTATGGATGAGAGAGATATAGTATGGATAAGAGAGATATAGTATGGATGAGAGAGTTAGTAAGGATGAGAGAGACATAGTATGGATGAGAGAGATAGTATGGATGAGAGAGATATAGTATGGATGAGAGAGATAGTATGGATGAGAGACAGATAGTATGGATGAGAGAGATATAGTATGGATGAGAGAGATATAGTATGGATGAGAGAGAGATAGTATGGATGAGAGAAGGATAGTATGGATGAGAGAGATATAGTATGGATGAGAGTGTTAGTATGGATGAGAGAGACATAGTATGGATGAGAGAGATAGTATGGATGAGAGAGATATAGTATGGATGAGAGAGAGATAGTATGGATGAGAGAGTTAGTATGGATGAGAGAGAGATAGTATGGATGAGAGAGATATAGTATGGATGAAAGAGAGATGGTATGGATGAAAGAGATATAGTATGGATGGGAGAGAGATATAATGGATGAGAGAGAGATAGTATGGATGAGAGAGATAGTATGGATGAGAGAAGGATAGTATGGATGAGAGAGATATAGTATGGATGAGAGAGATATATGGATGAGAGAAGGATATTATGGATGAGAGAGAGATAGTATGGATGAGAGAGAGATAGTATGGATGAGAGAAGGATAGTATGGATGAGAGAGATGTAGTATGGATGAGAGAGTTAGTATGGATGAGAGAGATATAGTATGGATGAGAGAGAGATAGTATGGATGAGAGAAGGGATAGTATGGATGAGAGAAATATAGTATGGATGAGAGTGTTAGTATGGATGAGAGAGAGATAGTATGGATGAGAGAAGGATAGTATGGATGAGAGAGAATAGTATGGATGAGAGAGTTAGTATGGATGAGAGAGATATAGTATGGATGAGAGAGATAGTATGGATGAGAGAGATATAGTATGGATGAGAGAGAGATAGTATGGATGAGAGAGATATAGTATGGATGAGAGAGAGATAGTATGGATGAGAGAGAGATAGTATGAATGAGAGAGATATAGTATGGATGAGAGAGAGATAGTATGGATGAGAGAGAGATAGTATGGATGAGAGAGAGGTAGTATGGATGAGAGAGAGTAGTATGGATGAGAGAGATAGTATGGATGAGAGAGATATAGTATGGATGAGAGAGTTAGTATGGATGAGAGAGATATAGTATGATGAGAGAGAGATAGTATGGATGAGAGAAGGATAGTATGGATGAGAGAGATATAGTATGGATGAGAGAGATATAGTATGGATGAGAGAGATATAGTATGGATGAGAGAGATAGTATGGATGAGAGAGATATAGTATGGATGAGAGAGATATAGTATGGATAAGAGAGATATAGTATGGTTGAGAGAGTTAGTAAGGATGAGAGAGACATAGTATGGATGAAAGAGATAGTATGGATGAGAGAGATAAAGTATGGATGAGAGAGAGATAGTATGGATGAGAGAGAGATAGTATGGATGAGAGAGATATAGTATGGATGAGAGAGATATAGTATGGATGAGAGAGAGATAGTATGGATGAGAGAAGGATAGTATGGATGAGAGAGATATAGTATGGATGAGAGTGTTAGTATGGATGAGAGAGACATAGTATGGATTAGAGAGATTGTATGGATGAGAGAGATATAGTATGATGAGAGAGAGATAGTATGGAGAGAGAGTTAGTATGGATGAGAGAGATAGTATGGATGAGAGAGATATAGTATGGATGAAAGAGATATAGTATGGATGGGAGAGAGATAGATGGATGAGAGAGAGATAGAGAGAGATAGTTCGGATGAGAGAGATAGTATGGATGAGAGAAGGATAGTATGGATGAGAGAGAAAAGTATGGATGAGAGAGATAGTATGGATGAGAGAAGGATTAGTATGGATGATGAGAAGATATAGTATGGATGAGAGAGAGATAGTATGGATGAGAGAAGGATAGTATGGATGAGAGAGATAGTATGGATGAGAGAAGATAGTATGGATGAGAGAGATATAGTATGGATGAGAGAGAGATAGTATGGATGAGAGAAGGATAGTATGGATGAGAGAGAGATAGTATGGATGAGAGAGAGATAGTAGGATGAGAGAGAGGATAGTATGGATGAGAGAGATAGTATGGATGAGAGAGATATAGTATGGATGAGAGAGTTAGTATGGATGAGAGAGATATAGTATGGATGAGAAAGAGATAGTATGGATGAGAGAAGGATAGTATGGATGAGAGAGATATAGTATGGATGAGAGAGTTAGTATGGATGAGAGAGATATAGTATGGATGAGAGAGATAGTATGGATGAGAGAGATATAGTATGGATGAGGAGAGATAGTATAGATGAGAGAGATATAGTATGGATGAGAGAGATATAGTATGGATGAGAGAGATATAGTATGGATGAGAGAGAGATAGTATGAATGAGAGAGATATAATACGGATGGAGAGAGATAGTATGAATGAGAGAGATATAATATGGATGAGAGAGAGATAGTATGGATGAGAGAGAGATAGTATGGATGAGAGAGATATAGTATGGATGAGAGAGAGATAGTAGAATGAGAGAGATATAATATGGATGAGAGAGAGTATGGAGAGATAGAGATAGTATGGATGAGAGAGATAGTATGGATGAGAGAAGGATAGTATGGATAAGAGAGATATATAGTGTGGATGAGAGAGTTAGTAAGGATGAGAGAGAGATATAGTATGGATGAGAGAGATAGTATGATGAGAGAGATATAGAATGAGAGAGAGATAGTATGGATGAGAGAGTATAGTATGGATGAGAGAGATATAGTATGGATGAGAGAGATATAGTATGGATGAGAGAGAGATAGTATGGATGAGAGAAGGATAGTATGGATGAGAGAGTTATAGTATAGATGAGAGAGTTAGTATGGATGAGAGAGACATAGTATAAATGAGAGAGATATTATGGATGAGAGAGATATAGTATGGATGAGAGAGATAGTAAGGATGAGAGAGTTAGTATGGATGAGAGAGATAGTATGGATGAGAGAGAATAGTATGGATGAAAGAGAGATAGTATGGATGAAAGAGATATAGTATGGATGGGAGAGAGATAGAATGGATGAGAGAGATAGTATGGATGAGAGAGATAGTATGGATGAGAGAAGGATAGTATGGATGAGAGAGATATAGTATGGATGAGAGAGATAGTATCGATGAGAGAGATATAGTATGTATGAGAGAGAGATAGAGTATGGATGAGAGAGATATAGTATGGATGAGAGAGTTAGTATGGATGAGAGAGATATAGTATGGATGAGAGAGAGATAGTTGGATGAGAGAAGGATAGTATGGATGAGAGAGATATAGTATGGATGAGAGAGATATAGTATGGATGAGAGAGATATAGTATGGATGAGAGAGATATAGTATGGAATAAGAGAGATATAGTATGGATGAGAGAGTAGTAAGGATGAGAGAGACATAGTATGGATGAGAGAGATAGTATGGATGAGAGAGATATAGTATGGATGAGAGAGATAGTATGGATGAGAGACAGATAGTATGGATGAGAGAGATATAGTATGGATGAGAGAGATATAGTATGGATGAGAGAGAGATAGTATGGATGAGAGAAGGATAGTATGGATGAGATAGTATAGTATGGATGAGAGTGTTAGTATGGATGAGAGAGACATAGTATGGATGAGAGAGATAGTATGGATGAGAGAGATATAGTATGGAGAGAGAGAGAGATAGTATGGATGAGAGAGTTAGTATGGATGAGAGAGATAGTATGGATGAGAGAGATATAGTATGGATGAAAGAGAGATGGATGGATATGGAAAGAGTTATAGTATGGATGGGAGAGGATATAATGGATGAGATGAGAGATAGTATGGATGAGAGAGATAGTATGGATGAGAGAAGGATAGTATGGAGAGAGAGATATAGTATGGATGAGAGAGATATTATGGATGAGAGAAGGATATTATGGATGAGGAGAGAGATAGTATGGATGAGAGAGAGATAGTATGGATGAGAGAAGGATAGTATGGATGAGAGAGATGTAGTATGGATGAGAGAGTTAGTATGGATGAGAGAGATATAGTATGATGAGAGAGAGATAGTATGGATGAGAGAAGGATAGTATGGATGAGAGAAATATAGTATGGATGAGAGTGTTAGTATGGATGAGAGAGAGATAGTATGGATGAGAGAAGGATAGTATGGATGAGAGAGATATAGTATGGATGAGAGAGTTAGTATGGATGAGAGAGATATAGTATGGATGAGAGAGATAGTATGGATGAGAGAGATATAGTATGGATGAGAGAGAGATAGTATGGATGAGAGAGATATAGTATGGATGAGAGAGAGATAGTATGGATGAGAGAGAGATAGTATGAATGAGAGAGATATAGTATGGATGAGAGAGAGATAGTATGAGAGAGATAGATAGTATGGATGAGAGAGAGAATAGTATGGATGAGAGAGAGGATAGTATGGATGAGAGAGATAGTATGGATGAGAGAGATATAGTATGGATGAGAGAGTTAGTATGGATGAGAGAGATATAGTATGGATGAGAGAGAGATAGTATGGATGAGAGAAGGATAGTATGGATGAGAGAGATATAGTATGATGAGAGAGATATAGTATGGATGAGAGAGATATAGTATGGATGAGAGAGATAGTATGGAGAGAGAGATATAGTATGGATGAGAGAGATATAGTATGGATAAGAGAGAATAGTATGGTTGAGAGAGTTAGTAAGGATGAGAGAGACATAGTATGGATGAAAGAGATAGTAGATGAGAGAGATAAGTATGGATGAGAGAGAGATAGTATGGATGAGAGAGAGATAGTATGGATGAGAGAGATATAGTATGGATGAGAGAGATATAGTATGGATGAGAGAGAGATAGTATGGATGAGAGAAGGATAGTAATGGATGAGAGAGATATAGTATGGATGAGAGTGTAGTATGGATGAGAGAGACATAGTATGGATTAGAGAGATGTAGGATGAGAGAGATATAGTATGGATGAGAGAGAGATAGTATGGATGAGAGAGTTAGTATGGATGAGAGAGATAGTATGGATGAGAGAGATATAGTATGGATGAAAGAGATATAGTATGGATGGGAGAGAGATAGAATGGATGAGAGAGAGATAGTATGGATGAGAGAGATAGTATGGATGAGAGAAGGATAGTATGGATGAGAGAGATAAAGTATGGATGAGAGAGATAGTATGGATGAGAGAAGGATAGTATGGATGAGAGAGAGATATAGTATGGATGAGAGAGAGATTAGTATGGATGAGAGAAGGATAGTATGGATGAGAGAGAATAGTATGGATGAGAGAGTTAGTATGGATGAGAGAGATATAGTATGGATGAGATAGTATGGATGAGAGAGATATAGTATGGATGAGAGAGTTAGTATGGATGAGAGAGATATAGTATGGATGAGAGAGAGATAGTATGGATGAGAGAGATATAGTATGGATGAGAGAGATATAGTATGGATGAGAGAAGGATATATGGATGAGAGAGATAGTATGAATGAGAGTGTTAGTATGGATGAGAGAGACATAGTATGGATGAGAGAGATAGTATGGATGAGAGATATAGTATGGATGAGAGAGATATAGTATGGATGAGAGAGAGATAGTATGGATGAGAGAGTTAGTATGGATGAGAGAGATAGTATGGATGAGAGAGATATAAAGTATGGACGAAAGAGAGATAGTATGGATGAAAGAGATATAGTATGGATGAGAGAGAAATAGAATGGATGAGAGAGATATAGTATGGATGAGAGAGATAGTATGGATGAGAGATGATAGTATGGATGAGAGAGATATAGTATGGATGAGAGAGATAGTATGGATGAGAGAAGGATAGTATGGATGAGAGAGAGATAGTATGGATGAGAGAGAGATAGTATGGATGAGAGAAGATAGTATGGATGAGAGAGATAGTACGATGAGAGAGATATAGTATGGATGAGAGAGTAGTATGGATGAGAGAGATATAGTATGGATGAGAAAGAGATAGTATGGATGAGAGAAGGATAGTATGGATGAGAGAGATATAGTATGGATGAGAGAGTTAGTATGGATGAGAGAGATAATAGTATGGATGAGAGAGATAGTATGGATGAGAGAGATATAGTATGGATGAGAGAGAGATAGTATAGATGAGAGAGATATAGTATGGATAAGAGAGATATAGTATGGATGAGAGAGATATAGTATGGATGAGAGAGAGATAGTATGAATGAGAGAGATATAATATGGATGAGAGAGAGATAGTATGAATGAGAGAGATATAATATGGATGAGAGAGAGATAGTATGGATGAGAGAGAGATAGTATGGATGAGAGATATAGTATGGATGAGAGAGAGATAGTATGAATGAGAGAGATATAACATGGATGAGAGAGAGTATGGATGAGATAGAGATAGTATGGGATGAGAGAGATAGTATGGATGAGAGAGATAGTATGGATGAGAGAGAGATAGAATGGATGAGAGAGAGATATTATGTTGATGATGAAAGAGATAGTATGGGTGAGAGAAGGATAGTATGGATGAGAGATATAGTATGGATGAGAGAGAGATAGTATGTGTGAGAGTAGGATAGTATGGATGACAAAGAATATAGTATGGATGAGAGAGATAGTATGGATGAGAGAAGGATAGTATGG
This sequence comes from Megaustenia siamemsis, assembly GCA_032433765.1. Taxonomy (NCBI): domain Eukaryota; kingdom Metazoa; phylum Mollusca; class Gastropoda; order Stylommatophora; family Ariophantidae; genus Megaustenia; species Megaustenia siamemsis. The sequence continues at coordinate 47,993,502 of JAVIAB010000160.1, read as the reverse complement.
ATAAGAGAGATATAGTGTGGATGAGAGAGTTAGTAAGGATGAGAGAGATATAGTATGGATGAGAGAGATAGTATGGATGAGAGAGATATAATATGGATGAGAGAGAGATAGTATGGATGGAGAGTTATAGTATGGATGAGAGAGATATAGTATGATGAGAGAGATATAGTATGGATGAGAGAGAGATAGTATGGATGAGAGAAGGATAGTATGGATGAGAGAGTTATAGTATAGATGAGAGAGTTAGTATGGATGAGAGAGACATAGTATAAATGAGAGAGATATTATGGATGAGAGAGATATAGTATGGATGAGAGAGATAGTAAGGATGAGAGAGGTTAGTATGGATGAGAGAGATAGTATGGATGAGAGAGATAGTATGGATGAAAGAGAGATAGTATGGATGAAAGAGATATAGTATGGATGGGAGAGAGATAGAAGGATGAGAGAGATATTATGGATGAGAGAGATAGTATGGATGAGAGAAGGATAGTATGGATGAGAGAGATATAGTATGGAGAGAGAGATAGTATCGATGAGAGAGATATAGTATGTATGAGAGAGATAGTATGGATGAGAGAGATATAGTATGGATGAGAGAGTTAGTATGGATGAGAGAGATATAGTATGGATGAGAGAGAGATAGTATGGATGAGAGAAGGATATATAGGATGATGAGAGATATAGTATGGATGAGAGAGATATAGTAGGATGAGAGAGATATAGTATGGATGAGAGAGATATAGTATGGTAAGAGAGATATAGTATGATGAGAGAGTTAGTAAGGATGAGAGAGACATAGTATGGATGAGAGAGATAGTATGGATGAGAGAGATAATAGTATGGATGAGAGAGATAGTATGGATGAGAGAGAGATAGTCGGGATGGATGAGAGAGAGATAGTATGGATGAGAGAGATATAGTATGGATGAGAGAGAGATAGTATGGATGAGAGAAGGATAGTATGATGAGATAGATATAGTATGGATGAGAGTGTTAGTATGGATGAGAGAGACATAGTATGATGAGAGAGATAGTATGGATGAGAGAGATATAGTATGGATGAGAGAGAGATAGTATGGATGAGAGAGTTAGTATGGATGAGAGAGATAGTATGGATGAGAGAGATATAGTATGGATGAAAGAGAGATGGTATGGATGAAAGAGATATAGTATGGATGGGAGAGAGATATAATGGATGAGAGAGAGATAGTATGATGAGAGAGATAGTATGGATGAGAGAAGGATAGTATGGATGAGAGAGATATAGTATGGATGAGAGAGATATTATGGATGAGAGAAGGATAGTATGGATGAGAGAGATATAGTATAGGATGAGAGAGAGATAGTATGGATGAGAGAAGGATAGTATGGATGAGAGAGATTGTAGTATGGATGAGAGAGTTAGTATGGATGAGAGAGATATAGTAGGATGAGAGAGAGATAGTATGGATGAGAGAAGGATAGTATGATGAGAGAAAATATAGTACGGATGAGAGTTGTAGTATGGAGAGAGAGAGAGATAGTATGGATGAGAGAAGGATATATGGATGAGAGAGATATAGTATGATGAGAGAGTTAGTATGGATGAGAGAGATATAGTATGGATGAGAGAGATAGTATGGATGAGAGAGATATAGTATGGATGAGAGAGAGATAGTATGGATGAGAGAGATATAGTATGGATGAGAGAGAGATAGTATGGATGAGAGAGAGATAGTATGAATGAGAGAGATATAGTATGGATGAGAGAGGGATAGTATGGATGAGGAGAGAGTAGTATGGATGAGGAGAGAGAGAAGTATGGATGAGAGAGTGATAGTATGGATGAGAGAGATAGTATGATGAGAGAGATATATGTATGGATGAGAGAGTAGTATGATGAGAGAGATATAGTATGGATGAGAGAGAGATAGTTGGATGAGAGAAGGATAGTATGGATGAGAGAGATATAGTATGGATGAGAGAGATATAGTATGGATGAGAGAGATATAGTATGGATGAGAGAGATAGTATGGATGAGAGAGATATAGTATGGATGAGAGAGATATAGTATGGATAAGAGAGATATAGTATGGTTGAGAGAGTTAGTAAGGATGAGAGAGACATAGTATGGATGAGAGAGATAGTATGGATGAGAGAGATAAAGTATGGATGAGAGAGAGATAGTATGGATGAGAGAGAGATAGTATGGATGAGAGAGATATAGTATGGATGAGAGAGATATAGTATGGATGAGAGAGAGATAGTATGGATGAGAGAAGGATAGTATGGATGAGAGAGATATAGTATGGATGAGAGTGTTAGTATGGATGAGAGAGACATAGTATGGATTAGAGAGATAGTATGGATGAGAGAGATATAGTATGGATGAGAGAGAGATAGTATGGATGAGAGAGTTAGTATGGATGAGAGAGATAGTATGGATGAGAGAGATATAGTATGGATGAAAGAGATATAGTATGGATGGGAGAGAGATAGAATGGATGAGAGAGAGATAGTATGGATGAGAGAGATAGTATGGATGAGAGAAGGATAGTATGGATGAGAGAGATAAAGTATGGATGAGAGAGATAGTATGGATGAGAGAAGGATAGTATGGATGAGAGAGAGATATAGTATGGATGAGAGAGAGATAGTATGGATGAGAGAAGGATAGTATGGATGAGAGAGATATAGTATGGATGAGAGAGATAGTATGGATGAGAGAGATAGTATGGATGAGATAGTATGGATGAGAGAGATATAGTATGGATGAGAGAGTTAGTATGGATGAGAGAGATATAGTATGGATGAGAGAGAGATAGTATGGATGAGAGAGATATAGTATGGATGAGAGAGATATAGTATGGATGAGAGAGGATAGTATGGATGAGAGAGATATAGTATGAGAGAGAGATAGTATGGATGAGAGAGACATAGTATGGATGAGAGAGATAGTATGGATGAGAGAGATATAGTATGGATGAGAGAGAGATAGTATGGATGAGAGAGAGATAGTATGGATGAGAGAGATAGTATGGATGAGAGAGATAGTATGGATGAGAGAGATATAGTATGGATGAGAGAGAGATAGTATGGATGAGAGAGATATAGTATGGATGAGAGAGAATAGTATGGATGAGAGAGATATAGTATGGATGAGAGAGATAGTATGGATGAGAGAAATGATAGTATGGATGAGAGAGATATAGTATGGATGAGAGAGATAGTATGGATGAGAGAAGGATAGTATGGATGAGAGAGAGATAGTATGGATGAGAGAGAGATAGTATGGATGAGAGAAGATAGTATGGATGAGAGAGATAGTATGGATGAGAGAGATATAGTATGGATGAGAGAGTTAGTATGGATGAGAGAGATATAGTATGGATGAGAGAGAGATAGTATGGATGAGAGAAGGATAGTATGGATGAGAGAGATATAGTATGGATGAGAGAGTTAGTATGGATGAGAGAGATATAGTATGGATGAGAGAGATAGTATGGATGAGAGAGATATAGTATGGATGAGAGAGAGATAGTATGGATGAGAGAGATATAGTATGGATGAGAGAGATATAGTATGGATGAGAGAGATATAGTATGGATGAGAGAGAGATAGTATGGATGAGAGAGAATAATATGGATGAGAGAGAGATAGTATGAATGAGAGAGATATAATATGGATGTGAGAGAGAGATAGTATGGATGAGAGAGAGATAGTATGGATGAGAGAGATATAGTATGGATGAGAGAGAGATAGTATGAATGAGAGAGATATAATATGGATGAGAGAGAGAGTATGGATGAGAGAGAGATAGTATGGATGAGAGAGATAGTATGGATGAGAGAGATAGTATGGATGAGAGAGAGATAGAATGGATGAGAGAGAGATAGTATGGATGAGAGAGAGATAGTATGGATGAGAGAGGATAGTATGGATGAGAGATATAGTATGGATGAGAGAGAGATAGTATGGATGAGAGTAGGATAGTATGGATGAGAGAGATATAGTATGGATGAGAGAGATAGTATGGATGAGAGAAGGATAGTATGGATGAGAGAGATATAGTATGGAGAGAGAGATAGTATGGATGAGAGAGATATAGTATGGATGAGAGAGATAGTATGGATGAGAGAGATATAGTATGGATGAGAGAGAGATAGTATGGATGAGAGAGATATAGTATGGATGAGAGAGATAGTATGGATGAGAGAGATATAGTATGGATGAGAGAGAGATAGTATGGATGAGAGAGATAGTATGGATGAGAGAGATAGTATGGATGAGAGAGATAGTATGGATGAGAGAGAGATAGTATGGATGAGAGAGATATTATGGATGAGAGGATATAGTATGGATGAGAGAGATAGTATGGATGAGAGAGATAGTATGGATGAGAGAGATAGTATGGATGAGAGAGAATAGTATGGATGAGAGAGATAGTATGGATGAGAGAGATATAGTATGGATGAGAGAGATAGTATGGATGAGAGAGATAGTATGGATGAGAGAGATAGTATGGAGGATGAGAGAAGGATAGTATGGATGAGAGAGAGATAGTATGGATGAGAGAGATAGTATGGATGAGAGAGATATAGTATGGATGAGAGAGATAGTATGGATGAGAGAGAATAGTATGGATGAGAGAGTTAGTATGGATGAGAGAGATATAGTATGGATGAGAGAGAGATAGTATGGATGAGAGAGGATAGTATGGATGAGAGAGATATAGTATGGATGAGAGAGATAGTATGGATGAGAGAGATAATAGTATGGATGAGAGAGATATAGTATGGATAAGAGAGATATAGTATGGATGAGAGAGATAGTAGGATGAGAGAGACATAGTATGGATGAGAGAGATAGTATGGATGAGAGAGATATAGTATGGATGAGAGAGATAGTATGGATGAAGAGAGATAGTATGGATGAGAGAGATATAGTATGGATGAGAGAGATATAGTATGGATGAGAGAGAGATAGTATGGGATGAGAGAAGGATAGTATGGATGAGAGAGATATAGTATGGATGAGAAGTGTAGTATGGATGAGAGAGACATAGTATGGATGAGAGAGATAGTATGGATGAGAGAGATATAGTAGGATGAGAGAGAGATAGTATGGATGAGAGAGTTAGTATGGATGAGAGAGATAGTATGGATGAGAGATATAGTATGGATGAGAAAGAGAGATAGTATGGATGAAGAGATATAGTATGGATGGAGAGAGAGATATAATGGATGAGAGAGAGATAGTATGGATGAGAGAGATAGTATGGATGAGAGAGGATAGTATGGATGAGAGAGATATAGTATGGATGAGAGAGATATTAGATGAGAAGGATAGTATGGATGAGAGAGATATAGTATGGATGAGAGAGAGATATAGTATGGATGAGAGAAGGATAGTATGGATGAGAGAGATAGTATGGATGAGAGAGAGATAGTATGGATGAGAGAGATATAGTATGGATGGGGAGAGAGAGATAGTATGGATGAGAGAGGATAGTATGGATGAGAGAGATATAGTATGGATGAGAGAGTTAGTATGGATGAGAGAGAGATAGTATGGATGAGAGAGGATAGTATGGATGAGAGAGATATAGTATGGATGAGAGAGATAGTATGGATGAGAGAGATATAGTATGGATGAGAGAGATAGTATGGATGAGAGAGATATAGTATGGATGAGAGAGAGATAGTATGGATGAGAGAGATATAGTATGGATGAGAGAGAGATAGTATGGATGAGAGAGAGATAGTATGGATGAGAGAGATATAGTATGGATGAGAGAGAGATAGTATGGATGAGAGAGAGATAGTATGGATGAGAGAGAGAGATAGTATGGATGAGAGAGTATAGTATGGATGAGAGAGATAGTATGGATGAGAGAGATATAGTATGGATGAGAGAGATAGTATGGATGAGAGAGATATAGTATGGATGAGAGAGAGATAGTATGGATGAGAGAGGATAGTATGGATGAGAGAGATATAGTATGGATGAGAGAGATATAGTATGGATGAGAGAGATATAGTATGGATGAGAGAGATAGTATGGATGAGAGAGATATAGTATGGATGAGAGAGATATAGTATGGATAAGAGAGATAGTATGGATGAGAGAGATAGTATGGATGAGAGAGATATAGTATGGATGAGAGAGATAGTATGGATGAGAGAGATAGTATGGATGAGAGAGAGATAGTATGGATGAGAGAGAGATAGTATGGATGAGAGAGATATAGTATGGATGAGAGAGATATAGTATGGATGAGAGAGAGATAGTATGGATGAGAGAAGGATAGTATGGATGAGAGAGATATAGTATGGATGAGAGAGTTAGTATGGATGAGAGAGATATAGTATGGATGAGAGAGATAGTATGGATGAGAGAGATATAGTATGGATGAGAGAGAGATAGTATGGATGAGAGAGTTAGTATGGATGAGAGAGATAGTATGGATGAGAGAGATATAGTATGGATGAGAGAGATATAGTATGGATGGGAGAGAGATAGTATGGATGAGAGAGAGATAGTATGGATGAGAGAGATAGTATGGATGAGAGAAGGATAGTATGGATGAGAGAGATATAGTATGGATGAGAGAGATAGTATGGATGAGAGAAGGATAGTATGGATGAGAGAGAGATATAGTATGGATGAGAGAGAGATAGTATGGATGAGAGAGGATAGTATGGATGAGAGAGATATAGTATGGATGAGAGAGATAGTATGGATGAGAGAGATATAGTATGGATGAGATAGTATGGATGAGAGAGATATAGTATGGATGAGAGAGATAGTATGGATGAGAGAGATATAGTATGGATGAGAGAGAGATAGTATGGATGAGAGAGAGATAGTATGGATGAGAGAGAATAGTATGGATGAGAGAGATAGTATGGATGAGAGAGAGATAGTATGGATGAGAGAGAGATAGTATGGATGAGAGAGAGATAGTATGGATGAGAGAGAGATAGTATGGATGAGAGAGATATAGTATGGATGAGAGAGATATAGTATGGATGAGAGAAGAGATAGTATGGATGAGAGAGAGATAGTATGGATGAGAGAGATATAGTATGGATGAGAGAGAGATAGTATGGATGAGAGAGAGATAGTATGGATGAGAGAGAGATAGTATGGATGAGAGAGAGATAGTATGGATGAGAGAGAGATAGTATGGATGAGAGAGAGATAGTATGGATGAGAGAGAGATAGTATGGATGAGAGAGATAGTATGGATGAGAGAGAGATAGTATGGATGAGAGAGAGATAGTATGGATGAGAGAGAGATAGTATGATGAGAGAGATATAGTATGGATGAGAGAGAGATAGTATGGATGAGAGAGAGATAGTATGGATGAGAGAGAATAGTATGGATGTGAGAGAGATAGTATGGATGAGAGAGAGATAAGTATGGATGAGAGAGAGATAGTATGGATGAGAGAGAGATAGTATGGATGAGAGAGATAGTATGGATGAGAGAGAGATAGTATGGATGAGAGAGATAGAATATGGATGAGAGAGAGAGATAGTATGGATGAGAGAGAGAGATAGTATGGATGAGAGAGAGAGTATGGATGAGAGAGAGAGATAGTATGGATGAGAGAGAGAGATAGTATGGATGAGAGAGAGAGATAGTATGGATGAGAGAGATAGTATGGATGAGAGAGAGATAGTATGGATGAGAGAGAGATAGTATGGATGAGAGAGAGATCGGTTCCTAGCGCGAATTCTAGAAAAGAGGAAAAGTGCGTGTGTGTGTGTCTGTGTGTGTGTGTGTGTGTGTGCGTGTGTTTGGTAAATAATGCTCAAAACTTTACGCGAAATTGAGAATTTGGGTGGGAATTCTATACAACGAAAGGATGTGTCTGAGAGTACTTGTTGGAGAGAGTTCCGTAGATGAGTGTGTGTGAGAGAAAGTGTTAGTGAGTGTGTGTGTGAGAGAAAGTGTATATACATAAGAGAATAAGTGAGGGAAAATGAGTGTGAGTGTGTGTTTGTGAGTGTATGTTTGTAAGCGAGAGTGATTGAGGAAAAAAAATGTGAGCGTTTGTATGTGTGTGTGTGTTTGTGAGTGTATGTATGTAAGTGAGGGAAAAAGAGTGTGAGTGTTTGTGTGTGAGAGAGTGAGTGTATGTATATAAGCGAGAGTGAGTGCGGGAAAAAGAGTGTGAGTGTGTGTTTGTGAGTGAGTGAGGGGAAAGTGTGTGTGTGTGAGTGTAGTAATGTAAGTGAGGGAAAAAGAGTGTGAGTGTTTGTGTTTGGGTGTGTTTGTGAGAGTGAGTGTATGTATGTAAGTGAGGGAAATTAAGTGTTAGTGTTTGTGTGTGAGTGTATGTATGCAAGTGAGGGGAAATGAGCGTGAGTGCGTGAGCGTATGTATGTAAGTGAGGGAAAATGAGTGTGAGTGCGTGAGCGTATGTATGTAAGTGAGGAAAAATGAGTGTGAGTGCGTGAGTGTATGTATGTAAGTGAGGAAAAATGAGTGTGAGTGCGTGAGTGTATGTATGTAAGCGAGAGTAAGTGAGGGAAAAAGAGTGTCAGTGTTTGTGCGTGAGTGTATGTATGTAAGCGAGAGTAACTGAGGGAAAGTGAGTATGAGTGTTTGTGTATGAGAGGAGGATGGTTTCATCGTTTCATTTAGATTAGGGCCTTTTGATTCTTGATTCTCTCAGTGCCTTTAGACGGTACAAAGTGGTCGTAGAGTCTCCCCCCAATTATCTTTATTTTGGACTAGCTTTCATTATATAGAACATGAGCCTATGTCTGCCAAACTTGGCTCTTTTTTTAGAGTTCTTTCCAATGTTTCTGGAGGTCTTCCTCATTTTATTTGACCTGTTGTTACCAGTTTGATAGCCTGCTTAGTAATGTTAATTTTCTTAGTGATGTTAATTTTCTTAGTAATGTTAATTTTCTTAGTAATGTTAATTTTCTTAGTAATGTTAATTTTCTTAGTAATGTTAATTTTCTTAGTGATGTTAATTTTCTTAGTAATGTTAATTTCTTAGTAATGTTAATTTTCTTAGTGATGTTAATTTTCTTAGTGATGTTAATTTCTTAGTAATGTTAATTTCTAGTAATGTTAATTTTCTTAGTGATGTTAATTTTCTTAGTGATGTTAATTTTCTTAGTGATGTTAATTTTCTTAGTAATGTTAATTTTCTTAGTAATGTTAATTTCTTAGTGATGTTAATTTTCTTAGTAATGTTAATTTTCTTAGTGATGTTAATTTTCTTAGTAATGTTAATTTTCTTAGTGATGTTAATTTTCTTAGTAATGTTAATTTTCTTAGTGATGTTAATTTTCTTAGTAATGTTAATTTCTTAGTGATGTTAATTTTCTTAGTGATGTTAATTTCTTAGTGATGTTCAGAGATAGGCCGTCACCAAATCTAAATGTGGCACTGGGTGTTTGATACTTAGCAGGTTATGAGAGTTCATTAGGTTGAGTGAGTAATTTGGAGTGAGTTAATGTTGAGTGAGTAATGTTGAGTGAGTAAGTTGAGTGGTAATGTTGAGTGAGTAATGTTGAGTGAGTAATGTTGAGTGAGTAATGTTGAGTGAGTAATGTTGAGTGAGTAATGTTGAGGTGAGTAATGTTGAGTGAGTAATGTTGAGTGAGTAATGTTGAGTGAGTAATGTTGAGTGAGTAATGTTGAGTGAGTAATGTTGAGTGAGTAATGTTGAGTGAGTAATGTTGAGTGAGTAATGTTGAGTGAGTAATGTTGAGTGAGTAATGTTGAGTGAGTAATGTTGAGTGAGTAATGTTGAGTGAGTAATGTTGAGTGAGTAATGTTGAGTGAGTAATGTTGAGTGAGTAATGTTGAGTGAGTAATGTTGAGTGAGTAATGTTGAGTGAGTAATGTTGAGTGAGTAATGTTGAGTGAGTAATGTTGAGTGAGTAATGTTGAGTGAGTAATGTTGAGTGAGTAATGTTGAGTGAGTAATGTTGAGTGAGTAATGTTGAGTGAGTAATGTTGAGTGAGTAATGTTGAGTGAGTAATGTTGAGTGAGTAATGTTGAGTGAGTAATGTTGAGTGAGTAATGTTGAGTGAGTAATGTTGAGTGAGTAATGTTGAGTGAGTAATGTTGAGTGAGTAATGTTGAGTGAGTAATGTTGAGTGAGTAATGTTGAGTGAGTAATGTTGAGTGAGTAATGTTGAGTGAGTAATGTTGAGTGAGTAATGTTGAGTGAGTAATGTTGAGTGAGTAATGTTGAGTGAGTAATGTTGAGTGAGTAATGTTGAGTGAGTAATGTTGAGTGAGTAATGTTGAGTGAGTAATGTTGAGTGAGTAATGTTGAGTGAGTAATGTTGAGTGAGTAATGTTGAGTGAGTAATGTTGAGTGAGTAATGTTGAGTGAGTAATGTTGAGTGAGTAATGTTGAGTGAGTAATGTGTGAGTGAGTAATGTTGATGAGTAATGTTGAGTGAGTAATGTTGAGTAAGTAATGTTGAGTGTGTTTGTGAGAAATAGCGTATGCTAGAAGAAGTCTATTTCTTCTTCTTCTTCTTCTATCCTTCCCCATTAGCCTTTCAACGTCAAGAAGAGATATCATTTATTGTGGGTCTTCTGTTGGTCTCTGCTGATGGGTTTCTTAATGCTTGTAAAAGTCCATCGATCCATATTTTTAATGGTCGGCCCTAGGGTCTGGTGTTCATGTGTGTATTTGACAGAGTGTTTGTGAGAGGTGATTTGTATGTGATAAAATGTGAGCTTGACTAAGTGTTTGTGAGATGGTGTGTATATGTGTGTGAGCTTGACCAAGTGTTTGTGAGATGGTGTGTATATGTGTGTGAGCTTGACTAAGTGTTTGTGAGATGGTGTGTATATGTGTGTGAGCTTGACTAAGTGTTTGTGAGATGGTGTGTATATGTGTGTGAGCTTGACCAAGTGTTTGTGAGAGGGTGTGTATATGTGTGTGAGCTTGACCAAGTGTTTTTGAGAGGGTGTATATATGTGTGTGAGCTTGACTAAGTGTTTGTGTGAGAGATTGTATTTCTGTTTTGATTTGACTAAGTGTTTGTGTGAGAGATTGTATTTGTGTGTTAGTTTGACTAAGTGTTTGTGAGAGAGAATTTATTTGCGTGTGAGAAAATGTGAGCTTCACTAGGTGTTTGTGAGAGGGAGTGTTTTTGTGTGTGAGCTTGACTAAGTGTTTGTGAGAGGAATTGTGTTTTTGTGTGTGATCTTGACTAAGTGTTTGTGAGAGAGAGTGTATTTGTGTGTGATCTTAACTAAGTGTTTCTGAGATACAGTGTATTTGAGTGTGAGCTTGACTAAGTGTTTGTGAGATAGAAGGTATTTGAGTGTGAGCTTGACTAAGTGTTTGTGAGATAGAGTGTATTTGAGTGTGAGCTTGACTAAGTGTTTGTGAGATAGAGTGTATTTGTGTGTGATCTTGACTAAGTGTTTGTGAGATAGAGTGTATTTGAGTGTGAGCTTGACTAAGTGTTTGTGAGAGAGAGTGTATTTGTGTGTGATCTTGACTAAGTGTTTGTGAGAGAGAGTGTATTTGTGTGTGATCTTGACTAAGTGTTTGTGAGATAGAGTGTATTTGAGTGTGAGCTTGACTAAGTGTTTGTGAGAGAGAGTGTGTTTGTGTGTGATCTTGACTAAGTGTTTGTGAGAGAGAGTGTATTTGAGTGTGAGCTTGACTAAGTGTTTGTGAGATAGAGTGTATTTGAGTGTGAGCTTGACTAAGTGTTTGTGAGAGAGAGTGTGTGTGTTTGTGTGTGATCTTGACTAGGTGTTTGTGTGATAGAGTGTATTTGAGTGTGAGCTTGACTAAGTGTTTGTGTGAGAGAGTGTAGTTATGTGTGAGCTTGATTAAGTGTTTGTGAGATAGAAGGTGTGTGAGAAAGTGTGGGCTTGACTAAGTGTGAGTGAGAGTGTATTTGTGTGTGAGCTTGACTAGGTGTTTGTGAGAGTGAGTGTATTGTGTGTGATCTTGACTGAGTGTGTGAAAGAGAGTGTATTTGTGTGTGAGAAAGTGTGAGCATGAATAATTGTTTATGTGAGAGAGTATTTGTGTGTGAGAAAGTGTGAGCTTGAATAATTGTTTATGTGAGAGAGTATTTGTGTGTGAGAAAGTGTGAGCTTGAATAATTGTTTATGTGAGAGAGTATTTGTGTGTGAGAAAGTGTGAGCTTGAATAATTGTTTATGTGAGAGAGTATTTGTGTGTGAGGAAGTGTTAGCTTGACTAGGCGTTTGTGAGAGAGAAACAGAGTACGGGATAAAGAACAATGTGACAGAGTGTGTGAGTAATTGATTATGTGAACGAGAGTTATGTAAGAATTTTTCTGCACCATTTGTGTATGAGAGAGAGAGAGAGAGAGAGAGAGAGAGAGAGAGGGAGGGAGAGAGGGGGAGCACGACAGAGTAATGATGTGTGTAAAAGAGGATTATGTAGGAGAGTGAAAAACGTTGTTTGGAAGAAGTAATGTGCGAGAGAGTGCGTGTTTGTCAGAGACAGTGTGATAGTATGGGTGTGTTTGCGAGAGAGAGAGAGAGAGAGAGAGAGAGAGAGAGAGAGAGAGAGAGAGTATGTGTATGTGTGTATCGGAGATAGCGTGAAAGTATGTGTGTGTTTGTTCGCCAGAGAAAGAGAGAGAGAGAGAGAGAGAGTGTGTGTCGGAGATAGCATGAAAGTATGTGCGTGTTCGCTAGAGAGTGTGTATGCGTGTGTGTGTCAGTGATATCATGAAAGTGTGTTTATGTTCGCGAGAGAGAGAGAGAGTGTGTGTGTCAGAGATAGCATGAAAATATGTGTGTGTTCGCAAGAGAGAGAGAGAGAGAGAGAGAGAGAGAGAGAGAGAGATCAATTTAGAGCTAGGATCAACATATGTAACAATATATGTAACATACCTGATAAAGGTAATTTAAAATGTCTGCCTCACTTACAATCTCATGTCCTATTAATTTCGAGCAGAGATTGAACACCAAATGACATGGTATCGTACATCCCTAGCCTGACTCCAGCTTGACATTCCAATGACATGTTGCACAAACTGCTAACCACCCCCCCCCCCATACATACTTGGGTCGAGCGGCAGTGGCGGAGGTTTTTAATAGGTAAGGAGATGGGACTAGGAGGGTAGAGATTAGTAGGAATGACATCCGCCTCAGGCGCAAACCGGAAGGTATGCCGAACGAAAAAAACAAGAAAGACGAGAGAAACAAACGTAACTTAAGATATAGTGTTGTGAAAGTGACTAAAATAGAAGGTTTTCAAATCAGTTATACCTAAATATCTAAATAAATCAATTTAAATATTTGGAACTTTGTTAACCTTAGACGGAAGATGTACAAAGGAGGTGAGATGCAGAATGGCTCAGGCAGAAGCAGCTTTCCAAAAAATGACGAAAATACTATGCATTCCATTTTTGACAATAGAAACAAGAAAAAGAGTTCTTAAATGTTATGTAGAGCCTGTCTTAACATATGGATGTGAATCATGGACAATAGGACAACAGACAAGAAAATGTCTGGAGTCTGTAGAAATGTGGTTTTACAGAATAATGTTGAGAATACCATGGACAGCTAAGAAGAGTAATGAAGAGGTTCTGAGAGAGGTCAAAGCAAAAAGAGAGCTAATTTCCAATATTTGGAAGAAACAATCACCATTTTTTTGGCTATGTAATGAGAAGAGAACAACTGGAGTATATTGTAACAACTGGAAAAATTGAGGGACGAAGAGATAGAGGGAAGCAAAGAGAAAAAATAACAGACAGCTTAAGAGAATGGCTTGGCAGTAGGTCAACAACAGAAATGATAAATAGCTGCCGAGATCGAAAATTGTGGAGAGACATGATCACCTACGCCAGTAGGCCCGGTACTTGATGATGATACATAAATATGTGTTTTGTCTGTAATTTTGTGTTATTTTTTAATTTCTTGATTACTTACTAACTTAATTATACCATCCATATGTGTTATGAAGCGTTGTGTCAATTACAGTCCATATCTACTACAGTCCATGTCTCCTACAATCCGAGTCTACTACAATCCATGTCTACTACAATCCATGTCTACTACAGTGTATGTCTACTACAAACCATGTCTACTACAATTCATGTCTACAACAGTCCATGTCTACTGCAGTCTATGTTAACTACAGTCCAAGTCTACTACAGTCTATGTATACTAGAGTCTATGTCTACTACAGTCAATGTTAACTACAGTCTATGTCTTCTACAATCCATGTCTACTACAGTGCAGTCTACTACAATCCGTGTCTACTACAATCCATGTCTACTAAAGTCTATGTCTACAACAGTCCATGTCTACTACAATCCATATTAACTACAGTCTATGTCTACTACAGTCTATGTCTACTACGGTCCGTGTCTACTACAGTCTATGTCTACTACAGTCTATGTCTACTACAATACATGTCTACAACAGTCCATGTCTACTACAATCCATATTAACTACAGTTTATGTCTGCTGCAGTTTATGTCTACTACGGTCCGTGTCTACTACAGTCTATGTCTACTACAGTCTATGTCTACTGCAGTTTATGTCTACTACAGTCTATGTCTACTACAGTCAATGTCTACTACAGTCTATGTCTACTACAGTCTATGTCTACTGCAGTTTATGTCTACTACAGTCTATGTCTACTACGGTCCGTGTCTACTACAGTCTATGTCTACTACAGTCTATGTCTACTACGGTCCGTGTCTACTACAGTCTATGTCTACTACAGTCTATGTCTACTACGGTCCGTGTCTACTACAGTCCATGTCTACTGCAGTTTATGTCTACTACAGTCTATGTCTACTACGGTCCATGTCTATTGCAGTCTATGTCTACTACAGTCTATGTCTACTGCAGTCCATGTCTACTACAATGCATGTCTACTACAATCCATATCTACTACAGTTCATGTCTACTACAATCCATGTCTACTACAATCCATATCTACTACAGTCTATGTCTACTACAGTCTATGTCTACTACAATCCATATTTGCTACAGTGGTCTACTACAATCCTTGTCTGCTACAATCCATGTCTGCTGCAGTTTATGTCCGCTTCAGTCCATGTCTACTACAGTCTATGTCTACCACAGTCCATGTCTACTACAGTCCATGTCTACTACAGTCTATGTCTACTACAATCCATGTCTACTACAGCCCATGTCTACTACAGTCCATGTCTACTGCAATCCATGTCTACTACAATCCATATCAACTACAGTCCATGTCTTCTACAATCCATGTCTACTACAATCCATATCTACTACAGTCCATGTCTACTACAATCCATGTCTACTACAATCCATATCTACTACAGTCCATGCCTACTACAATCCATCTCTACTACAGTCCATGTCTACTACAATCCATGTCTACTACAATCCATATCTACTACAATCCATGTCTACTACAGTCCATGTCTACTACAATCCATGTCTACTACAATCCATATCTACCACAGTCTATGTCTACTACAATCCATATCAACTACAGTTCATGTCTACTACAATCCATGTCAACGACAGTCCATATCTACTACATTCCATGTCTACTACAATCCATGTCTACTACAGTCCATGTCTACTACAATCCATGTCTACTACAATCCATATCTACCACAGTCCATGTCTACTACAATCCATATCTACTACAGTTCATGTCTACTACAATCCATGTCAACTACAGTCCATATCTACTACATTCCATGTCTACTACAATCCATGTCTACTACAGTCCATGTCTACTATAATCCATGTCTACTACAGTCTATGTATACTAGAGTCTATGTCTACTACAGTCAATGTTAACTACAGTCTATGTCTTCTACAATCCATGTCTACTACAGTGCAGTCTACTACAATCCGTGTCTACTACAATCCATGTCTACTAAAGTCTATGTCTACAACAGTCCATGTCTACTACAATCCATATTAACTACAGTCTATGTCTACTACAGTCTATGTCTACTACGGTCCGTGTCTACTACAGTCTATGTCTACTACAGTCTATGTCTACTACAATACATGTCTACAACAGTCCATGTCTACTACAATCCATATTAACTACAGTTTATGTCTGCTGCAGTTTATGTCTACTACGGTCGTGTCTACTACAGTCTATGTCTACTACAGTCTATGTCTACTGCAGTTTATGTCTACTACAGTCTATGTCTACTACAGTCTATGTCTACTACAGTCTATGTCTACTACAGTCTATGTCTACTGCAGTTTATGTCTACTACAGTCTATGTCTACTACGGTCCGTGTCTACTACAGTCTATGTCTACTACAGTCTATGTCTACTACGGTCCGTGTCTACTACAGTCTATGTCTACTACAGTCTATGTCTACTACGGTCCGTGTCTACTACAGTCCATGTCTACTGCAGTTTATGTCTACTACAGTCTATGTCTACTACGGTCCATGTCTATTGCAGTCTATGTCTACTACAGTCTATGTCTACTGCAGTCCATGTCTACTACAATGCATGTCTACTACAATCCATATCTACTACAGTTCATGTCTACTACAATCCATGTCTACTACAATCCATATCTACTACAGTCTATGTCTACTACAGTCTATGTCAACTACAATCCATATTTGCTACAGTGGTCTACTACAATCCTTGTCTGCTACAATCCATGTCTGCTGCAGTTTATGTCCGCTTCAGTCCATGTCTACTACAGTCTATGTCTACCACAGTCCATGTCTACTACAGTCCATGTCTACTACAGTCTATGTCTACTACAATCCATGTCTACTACAGCCATGTCTACTACAGTCCATGTCTACTGCAATCCATGTCTACTACAATCCATATCAACTACAGTCCATGTCTTCTACAATCCATGTCTACTACAATCCATATCTACTACAGTCCATGTCTACTACAATCCATGTCTACTACAATCCATATCTACTACAGTCCATGCCTACTACAATCCATGTCTACTACAGTCCATGTCTACTACAATCCATGTCTACTACAATCCATATCTACTACAGTCCATGTCTACTACAGTCCATGTCTACTACAATCCATGTCTACTACAATCCATATCTACCACAGTCTATGTCTACTACAATCCATATCTACTACAGTTCATGTCTACTACAATCCATGTCAACGACAGTCCATATCTACTACATTCCATGTCTACTACAATCCATGTCTACTACAGTCCATGTCTACTACAATCCATGTCTACTACAATCCATATCTACCACAGTCCATGTCTACTACAATCCATATCTACTACAGTTCATGTCTACTACAATCCATGTCAACTACAGTCCATATCTACTACATTCCATGTCTACTACAATCCATGTCTACTACAGTCCATGTCTACTATAATCCATGTCTACTACAGTCTATGTCTACTACAATCCATATCAACTACAGTCCATGTCTACTACAGTCCATATCTACTATAATCCATGTCTGCTACAGTCCATGTCTACTACATTCCATGTCTACTACAATTCATGTCAACTACAGTCCACGTCCACTACAATCCATGTCTACTACAATCCGTGTCTACCACAGTCCATGTCTGCTACAATCCATGTCTACTACTATCCATGTCTACTAAGTCCATGTCTACTACAATCCATGTCTTCTACAGTACATGTCATCTACAGTCCATGTCTACTATAATCCATGTCAACTACAGTCCATGTCTACTACAATCCATGTCTACTACATTCCATGTCTACTACAGTCCAAGTCAACTACATTCCATGTCTACTACAATCCATGTCAACTACATTCCATGTCTACTACAATCCATGTCTACTACATTCCATGTCTACTACAATCCATGTCTATTACAGTCCAAGTCAACTACATTCCATGTCTACTACAATCCATGTCAACTACATTCCATGTCTACTACAATCCATGTCAACTACAGTCCATGTCTACGCCCAGCTGTGCACGAGTTCTGTCACTTAATGGTAATGGTTAGCTCAGTATGTTTACTGTGTATTTAATGTTACTTGCTGTTAGTCTTACTTTCTCGTGAATAAAGAATATTACATATTTTCCCATTTTTGTCATAGGAACGCCTGGGTTCACAAGCAAACATGGTTAGTCTAACATACTCATTTCCTATTCTGTCTTTTCTCGTGACATTAATTTCGTGATTGAATTTTCTATCTTGTTTTATTTTTTTAAATCGAAAAAGTCCCAGGTTCGATCGATGTAAGTATTTAACAAGCAGTTATACAAGTAATGAGGTGGTGCTGAGATGTGTGTGCATGGCAATAATAAATAGTATATGACGTAATAGTCTTGTTTCCATGCGTGTATTTGTGTGGCTGCATGTCCTTGCGTATGAATGTGTAGGTGTGTGTATGTGGTTTTAGTTTACATTTTCAAGGATAATAATTATTAACATTACACGTTATGTTGATTTGTTTAGTTCGGTCTTTCATTTAAAACAACAGATGACTGACATGGTTGAAGCATTGCATTAGGGGAGAAGAAAAATGAAACAATAATTAGATAAAGTACCAGTTCATTTGGATAAATTACAAAGATTAAAAAAAAAATAAACACGTTCTTTAATTAGCGGTGAGTTGTTTTTTCAGAGATGTTGGGGGTAGCGGTGGGAGACAATGGGGTGACTTGCCTCTTGGGTCGAACATCGTGAAGACACTGCGGTAGGAAACACCACGGTCTCTACCGTTTTCTTAACAATGTCAGTAAAATATCAAAGAAAGCGTGCAATTGGGACCCTTGGGTTTAATTTGGAGAAGAGATGAAGGGTGGATTAACTTTAGTGAGCCCCTTCCCTCTACTCACATGTGTGTGTGTGTGTTTGTGTGTGTGTGTGGGGAGTGGTTATTTTTCCCATTCGGATATAAATTAAGACATTCCTTTTTTTTTAAATCTTCAATCAAATGTTTTTAAAAATATAAACGCAATAAATATAATAAATCGGATCTATGCGCCGTTATTTTTTCTTGTCAATAAAATGATGTTGCTTGCTCCGATCCCTGTAAGAGGTCTCGTCGACCTTACTTGAGCCAAATATTTTATGTACGCCCCTAGCTGGGTCAAGATAAAAGCAAAAAATATTGTTTCAAAACTTCATCCTGAACTCATTTATCAGAACTGGCTCTCAGCAAACAGAGCTGGGACAGTGAACGCGCCCAACTGTTGTTTCTCAACGAACGAGAACACAGCGAGGGACATAATTGTTTGCGTAGTTGCCAGTGACATCGATCGTGTATAGGGAAAGGAAGACAAGGCGTGATAAATCATTTTTAATTGTCAGAAGAGGCTATTACCAACTATGCCCTGATGTCGGTAGATTCTACCTTTGCATCCTCCCAAGAGAGATAATTATAGTAGAATTCTCGCCTCCAGCCAAACCAAACTTCGTGACGGCAGAAATCAGGCACCGCGCCCTCATTTCCCCAACTTTTAAATTCACTCGTACCCAACTTGCTTGTGTTTTGCCTAAGAGATATAGATTTCTACTTTTTCTGTGTCAAAGTTCCTCGATGTAAAACCAACAATGTAAGCAGTAGAAAGCCGACTGCCTGTTGCAGGTGTGTCATTTCGTGTCTTTTCTAGTGAGTCGTGTCTTTTCTAGTGAGTCGTGCTTTAGTCACGCGGAGAGTGATGCTAATTTGGAACACTCGCGAGTGTCCTAAAAAACGCATACTCGATTTTACTTGTATACCATTTCATCTTATTTCATTTCTCATTTGTCTTTCAGCGTCGAGGGGAGATATAATTTGCCCTCTTTTGCTTTTCTGTTGGCCTCTGCTATATTGCGAGTACGCTGCAAGATTAATCTCGATATGTCTAGTACACTGCTATAATCCCGATATGTCTAGTACACTGCTATAATCCCGATATGTCTAGTACGCTGCTATAATCCATATATCTAGTACACTGCTATAATCCCGATATATCTAGTACGCTGCAAGAATAAACCCTATATGTCTAGTACACTGTTATAATCCCGATATGTCTAGTACACTGCTATAATCCATATGTCTAGTACTCTGCTATAATCCTGATATGTTTAGTGCGCTGCTATAATCCCAATATGTCTAGTAAAATGCTATAACCCCGATATGTCTAGTACACTGCTGTAAATCCGATATGTCTAGTACACTGCTATAATCCCAATATGTCTAGTAAACTGCTATAATCCCAATATGTCTAGTACTTATAATCCCGATATGTCTAGTACACTGCTATAATCCCGATATGTCTAGTACACTGCTATAATCCCGATATGTCTAGTACACTGCTATAATCCCGATATGTCTAGTACACTGCTATAATCCCGATATGTCTAGTACACTGCTATAATCCCGATATGTCTAGTACACTGCTATAATCCCGATATGTCTAGTACACTGCTATAATCCCGATATGTCTAGTACACTGCTATAATCCCGATATGTCTAGTACACTGCTATAATCCCGATATGTCTAGTACTCTGCTATAATCTCGATATGTCTAGTACACTGCTATAATCCCGATATGTCTAGTACACTGCTATAATCCCGATATGTCTAGTACACTGCTATAATCCCGATATGTCTAGTACACTGCTATAATCCCGATATGTCTAGTACACTGCTATAATCTCGATATGTCTAGTACACTGCTATAATCCCGATATGTCTAGTACACTGCTATAATCACTCTTGTTTCCGACATTCTATGTTTAAATGTCTCTACCATTGCCTTTACATATACTGTATTCATCAAGGACTCACACCACAAGACCTTCATGCCAGGTCTTATGCTCAAAGAAGGATCATTGACCTTTCATGCAAGATTTTATGTTCAACGAAGGATTATCGCAATCGTATGCCTGGCATTGGATTCATGGCGAGACATTAACGTTCTTGTTGAGACATCCCGTTCCGACAGCTCAACACGTAACGTCTGGTTACGTTTATAGAAAGCTGCTTAATTTTGACATTGATTTTCTCTGTGCCACGACGTTCAATCTTGTGACATGTTTTTCAACAAATAAAACAATTAGGATGTTTCAACTTTGTGAACAAACAAAACCAAAGAACCAACGTTCGACCGACAGTTTTCAACTCCAATGAAAACAAATAACACAGAATACAAATTCCTAAATGTAAACATCTTTTAAAGAA
Source organism: Megaustenia siamemsis (assembly GCA_032433765.1). Lineage (NCBI taxonomy): Eukaryota > Metazoa > Mollusca > Gastropoda > Stylommatophora > Ariophantidae > Megaustenia > Megaustenia siamemsis. The sequence goes on along the minus strand of JAVIAB010000160.1, from coordinate 47,972,380 downwards.
ATATATATTAAAAAAATAAAACCTATTTGTATTTTTTTGTGTTCGAATGAAGAAATTTCAGTGGAAACCTTGGTTATTTGTTTTATTTTATTTTGTTCGCAAATCTGAAACATAATTCATTGTACTTTATGCACCTTTACCGCGGTTCCACGTTGTTTTCCGTGTGTATAACTGTCATTGATGTCGTAGTTGTGTTTACTTATGTGCTCCATAGTTTTGTTGTTGCGTCTCGTTGTTGTGTTTACTTATGTGCTCCATAGTTTTGTTGTTGCGTCTCGTAGTTGTGTTTACTTATGTGCTCCATAGTTATGTTGTTGCGTCTCGTAGTTGTGTTTACTTATGTGCTCCATAGTTATGTTGTTGCGTCTCGTAGTTGTGTTTACTTATGTAAAAATTTTTTTAAAAAAGTAAAGAGCCCCCGTCACGCTAAGTGGCGTATAAAGAATATGGTTACTGGTTATTGGTTATTGTTATGGAAGGCCTCGGTATCACTGCAAACGAATTAAAATCCATAATTGCTCAACCACCCGTGCAAGTGGAATCATCCGAATTACTAACACATCTCCCAAACAAAGAAAGGTAACTGTAGTCCCCATCGTAGCAGTCTCAGCACGCGCCAAAAGACATAAGGCGAAACCGCACAGAAAGTGAACACAGCCAACTGTTCCCTGTCATACGATATCATCATTCATCGTAAACAAGCGGGATATCGAAACAGGATCAAAACGGATGAGACACACAGCTCACGGTGCACACAGAGCACTTAACTCAGTAGCTCCTGCAACAAGCATAATTGTTGTACTTGAGTTGGTGGTTGGTAGAATAATGAAGGAGGAATATGAAAAAGGGTATATTTGCAACTTTACAGTGTAAAGTGACAACACAAGGATTGAATCTTGTACTAACTAACATTTTTCATCATAAATTAGTAACAATTTAATTTTCTTTAATTTTTTTTTCTGTATACAATATTAACTTCTGAGGGCCCAACAAAACGAAAATAAAAGATAATTTATCAAAATATGTTTTAGAAATGATCACTGGTATGATTTTGTTGTTAACATTATTTTTACAGGTCACTAAATTCAACTGTATAAACAAATGTTGCACATATTGTTCTTGTAATATGAATATTAATATATTATCAACCCTTATCTGTGCATGTGAAAGATGAAAAACAAAAGAGATTGAGAAAAACTAACTGCTTTTGAAGACAAATGCTTAAGAAGGATACTCTGTGCACAGTGGAATGAATTCAAGACTAATATAGAGATAAGAGAAATGGCCATGCAGCCAATGATCACATCTACTATTAGGAAAAACACAGCCATCAAGAGATGCAGGATAAAATGAGCATACTTGATGAGAGATCGCAACAGCTAGGACTGAAGATTAATAGAGATAAGACCAACATTAAGAGAATTAATGTAGTTGGCCATAACCAGATAAAATTAGGAGAAATACCTCTACTAGACGTACACTCTTACATATATCTGGGCAGTAATATAGATAAAGAGGGAGGAACAGAAAATGATACCAAAATAAGGATATCAAAAGCAAGAGGAGCTTCTGTTGCACTGGGAAACATATGGAAATCCAAAGAAATTAGGTTAAATACAAAAATAAAAATTTTCAACTCAAATGTTAAGTCCATCCTATTATATGGCTGTGAAACATGGAGAACAACAAAATTGACAATCATGAAGATACAGACTTTCATTAATGGATGCTTACGCAGAATAAAAGGGATGAAATGGCAGGAAAAAGTCACTAACGTGGAATTATGGAAATGTACCAGTCAAATACCAGTGGATAAAGAGATACAATAAAGATGATGGCGCTGGATACGACACACACTGCGGAAGCCAACTGAGAGTATTACACAACAGACCCTTTTTTTGGAATCTCCAGGGGAAAAAGCAAAGAGGAAGACCAAAGAATTCTTGGAGAAGACAGATAGAAGCAGAGATGAAGATGATGGGGAAGACATGGAATGATCTTAAAAGAATGTGGTGTTAATGACCATACATTTTACAGACCTTCGGCACATGATTTTTGGGGTAATGTGGTCGGTATTACGCCCGTGCCTCTTTACTTTCCCAGAAAAAATCCGGTACCCATTAAAGGCTGGGTGAACCCAGAATCCGTCGGTTGGGATCGAACCCTACCTCTTATCCTTTGTAGTTCAGTTCACTAACCACTGAGCTATCGCGGTTCCCTGTTTACTTATGTGCTCCATAGTTTTGTTGTTGCGTCTCGTAGTTGTGTTTACTTTTGTGCTCCATAGTTTTGTTGTTGCGTCTCGTAGTTGTGTTTACTTTTGTGCTCCATAGTTTTGCTGTTGCGTCTCGTAGTTGTGTTTATATTTTGTGCTCCATAGTTTTGTTGTTGCGTCTGGTAGTTATGTTTACTTTTGTGCTCCATAGTTTTGCTGTTGTGTCTGGTAGTTGTGTTTACTTTTGTGCTCCATAGTTTTGCTGTTGTGTCTGGTAGTTGTGTTTACTTTTGTGCTCCATAGTTTTGCTGTTGTGTCTGGTAGTTGTGTTTACTTTTGTGCTCCATAGTTTTGCTGTTGTGTCTGGTAGTTGTGTTTACTTTTGTGCTCCATAGTTTTGCTGTTGTGTCTGGTAGTTGTATTTACTTTTGTGCTCCATAGTTTTGCTGTTCTGTCTGGTAGTTGTGTTTACTTTTGTGCTCCATAGTTTTGCTGTTGCGTCTGGTAGTTGTGTTTACTTTTGTGCTCCATAGTTTTGTTGTTGCGTCTCGTAGTTGTGTTTACTTTTGTGCTCCATAGTTTTGCTGTTGTGTCTGGTAGTTGTGTTTACTTTTGTGCTCCATAGTTTTGCTGTTGTGTCTGGTAGTTGTGTTTACTTTTGTGCTCCATAGTTTTGCTGTTGTGTCTGGTAGTTGTGTTTACTTTTGTGCTCCATAGTTTTGCTGTTGTGTCTGGTAGTTGTGTTTACTTTTGTGCTCCATAGTTTTGCTGTTGCGTCTCGTAGTTGTGTTTACTTTTGTGCTCCATAGTTTTGTTGTTGCGTCTCGTAGTTGTGTTTACTTTTGTGCTCCATAGTTTTGCTGTTGTGTCTGGTAGTTGTGAACTGACGGTATCTTCCATTAGAAGATGTTTCTACAGCCCCATGGCTGTTTGTGGTCTCAGGTATGGAAGGGACAAGAAGAAATAATGCTAAGATGGTATGGAAGGGACAAGAAGAAATAATGCTAAGATGGTATGGAAGGGAGAAGAAGAAATAATGCTAAGATGGTATGGAAGGGAGAAGAAGAAATAATGCTAAGATGGTATGGAAGGGAGAAGAAGAAATAATCATCATCAAGTACCGGGCCTACTGGCGTAGGTGATCATGTCTCTCCACAAACTTCGATCTCGGCAGCTATTTATCATTTCTGTTGTTGACCATCTGCCAAACACTTCTCTTAAGCTGTCTGTTATTTTTTCTCTTTGCTTCCCTCTATCTCTTCGTCCCTCAATTTTTCCAGTTGTTACAATATACTCCAGTTGTTCTCTTCTCATTACATGGCCAAAAAATGGTGATTGTTTCTTCCAAATATTGGAAATTATCTCTCTTTTTGCTTTGACCTCTCTCAGAACATCTTCATTACTCTTCTTAACTGTCCATGGTACTCTCAACATTCTTCTGTAAAACCACATTTCTACAGACTCCAGTGATTTTCTTCTCTGTTGTCCTATTGTCCATTATTCACATCCATATGTTAAGACTGGCTTTATATAAAATTTAAGAACTCTTTTTCTTGTTTCTATTGTCAAAAATGGATTGCATTGTATCTTCCTCATTTTTTGGAACGCTGCTTTTGCCTGAGCCATTCTGCATCTCACCTCTTTTGTACATCTTCCGTCTAAGGTTAACAAAGTTCCCAAATATTTAAATTCATTTACTTGTTTTAATATTGTTCCACTTGTCTTTATTTTGCACTGAGGTGATGCCTTTTTCTTTGTTGTTACCATTACCTCTGTTTTTTTGCTATTAAGGCTGAGTCCTTTATTTTTGCTTTCCTTCACTATAATGTCCAACATTTCTTGACGGACATAAATGTGTGTAATAGCATCATATAAGCCATATGCCATAGACACAAGGCGTGACGGACATAAATGTGTGTAATAATATCATACAAGACATATGCCATAGACACAAGGCGTGACGGGCATAAATGTGTGTACTAATATCATACAAGCCATATGCCATAGACACAAGGCGTGACGGGCATAAATGTGTGTAATAATATCATACAAGCCATATGCCATAGACACAAGGCGTGACGGACATAAATGTGTGTAATAACATACAAGCTATAAGATGTAGACACATGGCGTGACGGGCACAAATATATGCATTAACATACAGGTCATAGACACATGGCGTGACAGGCACATATATATGCACTAACATACAAGCGATAGGCACATTGTGTGTGGGGTACAAATATATGCACTAAGGCACAAGCCATAGACACATGCCTTTACAGTCACAAATATATGTATGCATTAAGATACAAAGGATTCAATAGATACAGTAATGCGTGAAGAACAGGCTGGGTTTAGAAAAGGGAGAAGCTGTCTTGACCACATTTTCACTCTACGACTTATATTGGAGGAACATATTGAAAAGCAAAAACCTTTTGTACTTAACTTCATCGACTTCAAAAAAGCATTTGATAGTATTCATAGAGATTCTTTGTGGAAAATTCTGAAGCAATATGGTTTACCATCAAAAATCATAAATATTATCAAAGACATGTATGATGGTTACACATGTGCAGTTCGAACAGAGGAAGGACTGAGCGAATGTTTCCCAATAGAAACTGGGGTTAAACAAGGATGTATTTTATCGCCCTTGTTATTTGGAATTGTTATGGACTTCATAATGAAGAAATGCTGCACTGGTAATAAAGGCATCGAATGGATACAAGGAGACCATTTGGAGGACCTCGACTTTGCTGATGACATAGTTCTCATCAGCAGTCAGATAAAAACGATGCAGGAAAACACAAATGAACTATCATCAATAGCCAGCAAAATTGGGCTTGAGGTCAATCATGAAAAGACTAAAGTCATGAAAAGTTTAATTCCAACAAGTGACAAAATATACATGGAAAACAAACCAGTAGAAGAGATCGATCACTTTATCTATCTTGGAAGTCACATTGATCGAGAAGGGGATACGAGCAAAGAAATTAGAATCAGACTGGCTAAAGCAGCAATGTCTTTCAGAAGCCTTGAAAAGTTGTGGAAATCAAAACTCATTAGCACAAACACAAAACTTAGGCTATTCAAATCAAATGTACTATCAACCCTTACGTATGCGTGTGAAAGCTGGAAAACAACAAGAGATATAGAAACAAAGTTGAACGCATTCGAAAATAAATGTCTAAGGAAAATACTTGGTATAGAATGGAACGAATTCAAAACAAACGAGGAAATTAGAGAAATCGCCAATCAACCACTAATATCTTCAGTAATAAAGAAAAGACGATGGTCATACGTTGGACATGTGATGAGAAGAGATAATAATCGAATAGCAAAGCAAGCCCTCATATGGGAAACAACAGGTAAAAGAAAAAGAGGAAGACCCAGGGAGACACTGAGAAGAACATTGATGAGAGAGGCAAGAGCAGCAGGAATCGGCTCCCTCAATGAGATAGAACTGCTTGCACAGAACAGAGACAGATGGCGAGATTTAATAAAATATCTTTAAAAGAAAACTGCTAGAACAAAAATTCATATAGGAGAAGGTGTATCTTGGTCTACGCCCTATGGGCCGGTTACGGCTCGAAAGGTCAATAGATAGATAGATTAAGATACAAGCCATAGACATATGGTGTGATGGGCACATATATATGCACTGACATACAAGCCCTAGACACATGGCGTGACTGGTATCCCTTACACTTACATTTGCTTTCCCGCTGCAGGTATTTATTTCGTGTGGTAATTCCTTGTGTCTCATTTTATTGTCAGTTACACTTGCTAGGCACTGGTATATCACCTACCTTGAGCTCTACATAGACATGGTTTAAGTTTGATATTTCATGTACACACGGGTCTGTACCGACAGAAAGTTCAGAGAGCTTTTTTCTGACTAGATATGACCACTTAAAAGAAGCCAATGTTCCAACTGGCAAATACTGGAGCCAGAAACTTGTGAATTTGAAGTGAGCACTTAAACAAAAAAAGTAAAGTACTCCCGTCACGCCAAGTGGCGTTTAGGAAATATGGTGTTAGTGACCATAATTTTTACAGACCTTCAGCACATGATTGTTGGGGTAATGTGGTCGGTATTACGCCCGTGCCTCTTTACTTTCCCAGAGAAAAATCCGGTACCCATTAAAGGCTGGATGAACCCGGAAGCTGTCGGTTGGGATCGAACCCTACCTCTTGTCCTTTGTTGTCCAGTTCACTAACCACTGAGCTATCGCGGCTCCCAGAATTGAGCACTTAACGTCACATTATTCACCCCCCCCCCCCCCCCCCGAACATAACACTACAAATACGAATGTTAAACATTTGAACGGAGAGTCATCACAGATGACAATAGAGAACATTTGAATGGAGAGTCATCACAGATGACAATAGAGAACATTTGAATGGAGAGTCATCACAGATGACAATAGAGAACATTTGAATGGAGAGTCATCACAGATGACAATAGAGAACATTTGAACGGAGAGTCTTCACAGATGACAATAGAGAACATTTGAATGGAGAGTCATCACAGATGACAATAGAGAACATTTGAATGGAGAGTCATCACAGATGACAATAGAGAACATTTGAATGGAGAGTCATCACAGATGACAATAGAGAACATTTGAACGGATAGTCATCACAGATGACAATAGAGAACATTTGAACGGAGAGTCATCACAGATGACAATAGAGAACATTTGAACGGAGAGTCATCACAGATGACAATAGAGAACATTTGAATGGAGAGTCATCACAGATGACAATAGAGAACATTTGAATGGAGAGTCATCACAGATGACAATAGAGAACATTTGAACGGAGAGTAATCACAGATGACAATAGAGAACATTTGAACGGAGAGTCATCACAGATGACAATAGAGAACATTTGAATGGAGAGTCATCACAGATGACAATAGAGAACATTTGAACGGAGAGTCATCACAGATGACAATAGAGAACATTTGAACGGAGAATCATCACAGATGACAATAGAGAACATTTGAACGGAGAATCATCACAATGTAGATGTTAATAGAAAATATAGGTCTCTCGTCAAAGGTCCACATGTTGTTCAAATGGAAGTCTATTAAAAGTGAAAGTAAAAAGCCCCGTCACGCCAAGTGGCGTGTAGGGAATATGGTTTTAGTGACCATAATGTATACGTAACTTCGGCACATGGTTTTTGGGGTAGTGTAGCCGATATTACGCCTGTGCTGCTTTACTTTCCCAGAAAAAATTCCGGTACCCATTTAAGGCTGGGTAAACCCGGAAGCCGTCGAGCAGGATAGAACCCGACCTCTTTTACTTTGTAGTCCAGCTCACTAACCACTGCGCTATCGCGGCCCCCAATCGAAGTCAACGTCAGTGATAATTTGTAAAGATTTTCGGGTTGCTACCAGGCAGAGAAGTAAGGTGTGCACACAGATCACATGGAGACAAGTAGTACTGAAACATGTACGGAAATTGGTGATCTTTAAAGAAGCACATCGGTAGAAAGACATTTGTTTAGTATCCTTGAACAAAGAGCCACAAGCAGTCGACAGTTGGTAGGTTTCATGATGAATGGTGGAACAGCATCTCCATTTTGCTCTTCCTTGCTCCTCCCTCTCTGGTTACTACAAATCTGGTCTAAATTGCCTGCCTTCGTTGTTTTTTTCCGCCAGACTGTCTTGTTTGTACTCTTTCTGCATAGCTATGGTTTAAATTTGATAACTTCATATAGTTCGTATACAGATGAATGAATAGTCTACAGCGTTAACCAATCACTCTCAGTTTCTTGGGTGAAGAATACCCACAAGACCTATGGATTCGTGTGTACACAGATGGATCAGCACAGAATGCAGTAAGGAATGAGGGGAGCTGGTGCATACATAATGTACCTAAATAACACTCTAGGGAAATGAATAAATTAGCAACAAGGAAATTTTGTCACAATTACGATGCAGAAATCCAAGAAATAAAGTTGGCAATGGAAAAAACTGCTGAACAGTAATTTTAGCCCACAGCCTGTAGTGTTTTTGACAGATGCGAGATCAGTACTCTAGGCACTACAATCCAAAATATTGCCACATCAGCAGACCTTATTGACTGAACTCTGCAAGCACCATAGGGTTTCCTTGCAGTGGAGACCGTCTCACTGTGGAATACCAGGAAACGAGAGGGCAGATCAGCTGGCAAAATAAGGTGCAACTGGCACATAGCCAGATGCACCGGTTAAATTCCATCATACGAAACAGATAATCAATCAGAAGACCACGAGCTCCAAAAACAGGATGCCTTTCATAATATGAATAGATGGGAACAAGTTATCATTTTATAACTGAAGTTCAGAACAGGACACAAATCGCCTCTACATGTATACAAAATTCAAGATCGGCACCTCAACTACATGTACATGTGGACAGGCGCCCCAGACTGCTGAACACATACTTCAAGACTGTACTGAATATGGTAGACTGGGGAAAATCCATTGGCCCATAGATTGGCCCACTACAGACAAAACTATATAGGCCACTGCAAGAATTACAAAAGACAGTAAAATTTATACAGGAAACGGCAATGCAGATGCAGACAATACTTCAGGCGAACGAAAGATAGATAGATAAATGTAACATTGAAGATGCACCAGCAGCAAATGCAGAAAAAATATTCTGGCTAGAAATGAGTAATTCGTATTTTAGGTGTCATTTGCTTTGCCATATCTTCTTTTACACTTTCCGGGTCACTGGAGCACTGTTGAAATTGATTGTAAATGGCTTCCTCCATCTTTCTTTGTCTAACACAAATCTTTATGCACATTACAGGTCAATGTCTATTCTTTCATGCTGTCTTTCTATTTCTAAATTAAGTTTGTCTAACTTTCTGTTTACTGCGTGACCTAGCGTGTCATTTTTGGGCTTCTTGATCTGGAACTGAGGCCGAACCATCCCATTGCGCTTCTGGGCGATGATCAATTTGGCACTAGTTCTCAATAGGACAATCTCCTGACCTACTTATATTAAACGAGTAGTCTCATTAGAGATTTAGTCTTTGAATGAAATTAATGGCACGAACATGTGTCGTCACAAATCTATTGATATCCTGTTTTTTTCCCACTTTGCTTCAAGTGTTTTGGCGAAAGTATCAACCTGATTTGAACCATAATGTGTTCCTTCTATTAAAGATATTGATTGCAACTGTAATGTAAAGGCCATTTCTGTTGTTGTGTTTTAGAGTTGGATACTTTTTTTTCGGAAACTAATATTAGAAATGTAAACTCCGATTCAATCTCATCATTATTCATCACAGTTTCATTATTGTTGTGTCTATGATCATTCATCTGTAATTTTTTTTTAATCTTCAAATTTGTGGACTTTCGGTTCCAAGATGGTGGAATAGAGTTTGTGTTCCGTCAACTGCTGTATTATTTACGTTTGGAAACTGCTTAATTTCATCTCTCTAATGTAGATCGCTGCGTTTATGTCAACAGGGTGTTCCACTTACGAATTAGGGCTGGTGCTACTGAGTTCGCGTACCTGGCAGTGGATCTTTTTGGCAAATCAGGTGGTGTAAATGTGACCTTCTTTCGCTGTAAAGTCGATATACTTATTACGTCATGACATTAAGAGCTGTTCAATAACCGCCGTTGGATTTGTTTGGCGCCGATTACTTTAAGCTCATTTATGTAGATCGTTATGCCAAGTCAACAGAAGGAGTGTGCGCCGGCGCTGGGATGTTCGTGCGTCGATCAACGTTCTTTAGAATGAATCAAGCTTTGTGGATGCATCTATTGTTGACATTGTGCGTGCTGCTTCATTATAATGGACAATCGCATATCTCTAATGGTACGCTAGAAAAGAATGGCGAGATGATGAAGATATGGATGTCGTTCGTGAATCTGCAGTCCTGGTGTAGCTCCACGGATCTTCATGTTAGTCAAGAGGGATGTTGCCTAAATCCAGCAGAACTACGATGAGAACGGGGGAGAACTTGTGAACCACTTAATAATTTCACACTGTAGGATTTGCTGGGGAGGAGATCTGAGTACGGATGCATCATCGTGTGCCATACCGGTTGGCGTAGACGATCATGTCCCTCCACAATCTTCTATCTACAGTGGATCGTATCAGTTCTGTTGTTGACTGTTTTCCATGCCATGACACCAAGCTATCCAGTATTTTCTCTCTTTGTCGTCCGTGATCTCTCTTTCCTTTTATTTTGCCAGTTGTAACCAGATATCCCAACTTTCCTCTTCTCATCATGTGCCCGAAAAATGTTGATTGCTTCTTTCTGATGTTTTTTAAGAGCTGCCTTTTTGTGTTGGTCTCTTTGAGAACTTCCTCATTGGTCTTTTTAGCTGTAACGGATGCATAGTTGTACGATATGTGATGAGAATAACCCGACAACTAACAAGCTATCATTAATTTCTATTTCTCTATATAGAACTATATAGTATAACTTTGCTCTATGGTTCACTATGTCTCTGTGCTATATTGTACAATACATCAGTGAGCTATTCTATTCTATTTATAGAATGTCTCATTGCACACGGGGTATCTCCCTACCCGTTCCTCCGCCCATCACAGCATTTCTCGAGGCGTAAACAAACTGATTGTTCCAGTAAGGACTTTATCATACAGAAATCTGTCTATCCCTCTAAGCTCTCCAGATCGATCAGATCCCTTTTCCACATTTAAACTCCTCACTCAATATATACGTCATTGTTCCACCCATTCTCCCCCCTTTCTCTGAAGGCATGAAGAACAAACTTGGCGATGTCCTCTTTGTCGAGAGTAATGCCACACTTAGTGCCAGAGCTGCCAGCTTATCGGCTATTTCATTGCCATGTACACCAGCATGCCCTGGACAGTACACCGAGGTTAATGCTCTCATTTTAGAGTCATCCAAGAGCTGCATTCACTCCTGCGGCAGACACTGTCAATTACTGTAGCATACTATACTGTAGCATGTGAGTCCGTCACCAAGACTGCGTGAACCCCGTTCTGTGTAACCAACCATGCCATCACCGCCATTAATGCTTCTATCTCCACTCCCATGTTTGACGCCGCAATGCTACACTTGCCAGATTTCCTAGCCACTTCTCTGCCACGTTGGTACGCCACAAAATCCCAACCACTGCGCTGTCGGCGGGATACAGTACCATTCATGTTGGAGTTCTGAAGTAACCCATTTTTTTTTACCGCTTCCCGTTTTATGACCTCGGTATAAAAAGATGCGTAAGACAGGGATGCATCCTATCACCGGGCTTGTTCAATGTATATTCTCTCAATCTATACATTGAACAAATCTGTAAAAATATCACAAAGAAGCATGGCCTAAACATTATTGGACAGATAATTAGTAACATAAGATTATGTTGATGATACTATATTACTAACATAAAATCCTAAAGATCTACAACGATTACTTAATGAAATAAACATGACAAGCAAAAAAATATGAATTAGATATGAATATCAAAAAGACTAAAACTATGATCATAAACAAAGATAATACTCAAAACCTACAAGAGGATATACAAGTTGAAGGAATAGACCTGGAGACAGTTCATAGTTACAACTACCTTGGACATAACTATAACCAGTGATGGAAAAATAAAACTGAAATAAACAAAAGAATAGGAATGGTAAAAAGTAATTTAATGTCATGAAAAGTAATTCAAAACAGATAACACCAGAGCTAAAACTAAGAATAGCAAAATGTTATTTTTTCTCAACATTCCTGTATGGTGCTAAAACATGGACATTAGACAAGAAAATAGAACGGAAAATTGAAGCCTTTGAAATGTGGATATATAGAAGAATAGGTAGAATTTAAAGGACATAAAAAAAACAATGAAGTCTTAAAACAATTAAAAATGAAATCAGAACTACTAAATATAATTAAAATAAGACAAATGAGATTTTGGGGCATGTTAAAAGACACAACAGCCTATTAAAAGTAATCTTGGAAGGGAACATACAAAGTAAGAGAGGCAGAGGCACATCAACTGGATACATGGACGAGTAATATCATAAGATGGATACGTCAGCCTATGACAACCTGCACCATCAAAGCAAGAGACAGAGGGGAATGGGGTTACATGGCAGCCAATCTTCGATGCGGAGACGGCATTCAATGATGATGATGAATGGCGAGCTCTATAGGCACAGTTGCAACACTCCCTGCCGAGCTGAATGATTACTTTGGTTAACCTTTTCCCGCTGTTACTATCCAACGCTTGCCAGCCCTATTGTTATTCAGATCACATACTATCCTTATGGACTCCTCCCCCTCGGTCATCCAGGACTTTCACCCCTGAGGCGCCTGCCCTTGGTCACACCCAATTCTGAATGCAGGGGATAATTTATGTTCCTTACCACGTTCAACTAAGCCAGGACATCAGCAGATCTATGTTGCAATGTAATGCTAGGTAAGTCAAGTTAAGTACCTCATTTAACGTCTAGGTGTATCTGTGATGTGTCTGAGAACTGACCGTAGGCTCTCATTCTGAACCATTTCCAACCTTGCGAACTGAGTTGACGAGAGAGTGAGCACACCCAAACCATAATCCAGTACTGAGAGCATCACAGCCTGCATTAGCGAAAATAGCTAGGGTTGCTGGAGGTTCGCCCTGGCTATGATCTTGATCGCGCTGACACCTCTCCTTGCCTTTTAAATGACATTGCTCACGTGTTGATTGAAAGAAAGGGTGTTTCATGGATCAATACTGTTGACCTGCATGATTCAATTTATTACTGTGCAGTATGGTTCAACTTGCTACTGTGATACTTATATATATCGCATACCATACTGCACAGTAATAAATTGAACCATGCAGGTCAACAGTATTGATCCATCAGGAAACACAGTGATTATTTAGTACTACAGTAACTCAGGATACTATTTAATTTGCAACCATATAACAAGTGACATTGTTCGTATTATAATTCACTGATAGCGATCAAGAAGGCCACAGACAGCGCTCCGTAGCCGGATGGTACAAGATACAGTCTTTTAAAGTAGGCCAAACCTCATATAGTAATTACAATGACTGCAGATTTCAGTCAGAGCATCCGGTGAAATCCCAGAAGAATGGTTGCAAAGCTATCTAGTTCTGCTGTCTAAGCCGATCAAAGATAAGCCCACACACAGCGGATGTCGCATTAGAAAGCAGAATGTCTATAGAAAGGTTCTCGGAAAAGTTATCTTCAAAAAGCTATCGATGCATCTTGAGATCAAAGGATTGTTACCAAACCCTCTAGGTGGCTATAGACCGAACTGGGGTACTGCTACTAATGTTTCCATCTATACATCTGACGTTTACGAATACTTTTCAAAAGATTGTGTCGGAACCAGATCCTGAGGATGCATACAATCGAGTGGACAATGACACTCTTGTGTATCTAATTACTGAGTCAAGCTTTGACCCAAGGCTCATGCATTGGGTAGCATCAATGCTGATGTGAAGAAATGTGGCGATATGTTTCGGTACCTGGACGTCTGAGGCGAGATATATATATCGCCGGGGTAGCTTCAAGACCCGCCATTATCACCTGCGTTGCTTAATATATACACTGCCAGGGTAGCGCATTATATATATATATATATATATATATATATATATATATATATATATATATATATATAGCTCACAGCATCAATGAGCTATTTTATTCAATGCCTTAAACCTAACCAAAATGATCTCCGCCTCTCTTATTTCCTTGTAACCTCTAACCAATGGTTGAAATTATACATTTCCTCTTGCCATCGTGGCGAAGGATTTGAACACCAGCTTCGCGTGTTTATTGCACTGCCTATGGTATAGACTTGAAATAGAGCTTCACAAACCTCGTTCCAATCATCTATTCTTTTATTTCCTTCAACTTATCCCCTGGCATCAGTGTTCTAAATCAACAAAACGTTCATTGCTAATTGAACCTCCCCCTTTCCACAAAGCATTTTCAAGCTTAAACTCCCGTTCTTGAGAAATTAAAAACCTTATCAGACATCGCCCCTAGCAGTTTGAATTCAATGGCTGGAGATATAAATACGGCAGCAGAAACCTTATTGATGAATGGCGGCGTTCGATAACAGAACGAGGGTTGTGTTTGCATTTCTCTTGAATGTTTCTAGTTATCGTCCGGTGATGTGAGGTGTCTTTGTTGTGTAGCAGGGGATTGGATATCCCAAACAAGCTTGAAGAGACTTCGTTTCCAAGGATACACTTCTGCTACTATAAAGTCGCGTTGTCTGAAAACGGTTACCAAACAAAAAAAAAGTGGCTACTTCATGAATGGGCGATAGTTCTTGTCCCTTTTGTTTTAGATAGCGCTAATGTTGGAGCAGCTCCTTACCGGAGAGATGGTTAGATTCATTCTGGCACAGAAGAGAATGAGCGAGCAGGTGGCCGAATCGATAAAATGTGGAGTTCCCAACCTAGATAACGTGGGTTTGAATTCCGATGAGGTCGAAAGTTCTTTTCTATCGAGAATGAAAAAAAAAACAAACTCAGACCTGAACACCTCGCGGCCACTGCAGTGGGAAAACCGCTGTTACTGTCTGCTCCAATAAGTCTCTCCCGTAATGGGAAAACCGCTGTTACTGTCTGCTCCAATAAGTCTCTCCCGTAATGGCAAAACCGCTGTTACTGTCTGCACCAATAAGTCTCTCCCGTAATGGCAAAACCGCTGTTACTGTCTGCTCCAATAAGTCTCTTCCGTAATGGGAAAACCGCTTTTACTGTCTGCTCCAATAAGTCTCTCCCGTAATGGGAAAACCGCTTTTACTGTCTGCTCCAATAAGTCTCTCCCGTAATGGGAAAACCGCTTTTACTGTCTGCTCCAATAAGTCTCTCCCGTAACGGGAAAACCGCTTTTACTGTCTGCTCCAATAAGTCTCTCTCGTAATGGGAAAATGCCGTAAAGATAGTTATTAATTTACAGAGTGTAATACAACAGAGATATTTGTTGAAACAAAGGGAATGTCAGCTAAACTGGGTGGAGTGGAAAAAGGGTGGGTGGTTCGCTTAAGGTGACAGCAAGAAATAAGACACCATACAGATCAAACCAAATTGCGGTACGAAAAATAAGGTGACAGAAAGAAACAAGACAGCATATAGATTAAACAAATTGAGGTACTTAAAGTAAGGTGACAGAAATAAACAAGATAGCATAGATATGAAACCAAATTAAGGTACATAAATTAATGTAACTTTTCCCTCTATGGGAAATATGATATTAGTGACTATACTTTGTCCTTGACTACGGTACTACCATATATTGTCCTTGACTACGGTACTACCATATTTTGTCCATGACTACGGTAAAATTTTGTCCTTGACTACGGTACTACCATATTTTGTCCATGACTACGGTACTATTTTGTCCTTGACTACGGTACTATCATATTTTGTCCATGACTACGGTACTATTTTGTCCTTGACTACGATACTACCATATTTTGTCCATGACTACGGTACTATTTTGTCCTTGACTACGGTACTGCCATATTTTGTCCATGACTACGGTACTATTTTGTCCTTGACTACGATACTACCATATTTTGTCCATGACTACGGTACTATTTTGTCCTTGACTACGGTACTACCATATTTTGTCCATGACTACGGTACTATTTTGTCCTTGACTACGATACTACCATATTTTGTCCATGACTACGGTACTATTTTGTCCATGACTACGGTACTACCATATTTTGTCCATGACTAAGGTACTATTTTGTCCTTGACTAAGGTACTACCATATTTTGTCCTTGACTACGGTACTACCATATTTTGTCCATCACTACGGTACTATTTTGTCCTTGACTACGGTACTACCATATTTTGTCCACGACTACGGTACTATTTTGTCCTTGACTACGGTACTACCATATTTTGTCCATGACTACGGCATACATTTTTGATGATGTGGTATCTCTTCACCACCTTTACTTCCCACAAAAATCTATGGAACGCATTTTTAGAGGCTTTACATAACCAGGAGCTTTTATGTCGGGGAACAAAATCCGCCATTTCTGGAAATCGAACCCTGAATCTTCTGACTATGAAGCGAGCACACTAACCACTCAGCCACCGAGCACACTAACCACTCAGCCACCGAGCACACTAACCACTCAGCCACCGAGCACACTAACCACTCAGCCACCGAGCACACTAACCACTCAGCCACCGAGCATACTAACCACTCAGCCACCGAGCACACTAACCACTCAGCCACCGAGCACGCTAACCACTCAGCCACCGAGCACACTAACCACTCAGCCACCGAGGCTCTGAGTTATGGAGATTGCATTAAACTCTTCAGTCGTGGCAGTTCAATAGTTGGAGAACTGAACTGCTAAGGACAATTTTTTTTTCGTTCGCCAGCTTTGACCTCTGACGAAGTCCCTAATGACTAGGAACTGAATTTTGCATGTTAATCCATTTTTCCCTGGCAGTCGTGTGCACAGGGGACCATCGTCGCACAGTCAGATCACTCCGTCTTCGGAGGTACTCATATTTTTTCCGTCGATGACGTTTCAAGCTGGGCCTCGTTGCTGAGACCAGGAGTGGTTGCCGCAGAGAGAAATCATAAATAAAAATCCCAACCGGTGTAGCCGGGATTTGAACCCACAACCTCTCTGTCTCGAGGCCGGCGTCCTGCCTCGAGACCAACCAGTCACCCCTAAGGACAATATATCGGATGCTATTCGGATCGATGGCTTTTAGTTTCACCCAGACTTAAAAAAGACACCACATTTTTCCTGAGTAAATAAGTAGTGCGGCCTGGCGTATACCGACCACATCACCAATAAACCGTGTTGTTGAAAAATGTTGACACTAACATCATGTTCCCCATTCACTTTAAGGCGTAGGGGGGAACCTTTACTTGTATAAATTATTAACCCTCTAGCTTTGGAACACGTTCTATAATGTTATGTAAAACTGATATATTAATGTTTAAATATGTAAAATGTATTAATAATGTATGCAATCCTCTATTATCTATAATTTGTGTTGAGCATCATATTACCTTATTTTTATTTATATTTTGGAAAACTTGAATTTAAAGTAAACATTTTACAGGATTTTGAACTCTCTCTCTCTCTCTCTCTCTCTCTCTCTCTCTCTCTCTCTCTCTCTCTCTGCGATCAAAACTCAGATCAGAGTAGGATTCCAGACTCTCTCATGAAGTCAGCTGTCTGTTTAAGCGAATCGATTGCCCCATATAGTTTTTCTTCCAGGGAGGTGGGTGTGGACCACATTGCTCTTCTCAGGTCTGTGTACTGGGAGCAATCCTGTAGAACATGTTTTGTAGTCATGTTGTCCAGTGTACAGTGGCATAGGTTGGTTGTACCTATATTGAATTTGGTGAACATGTGATTTCTCATTCTATTGTGGCCAGTGCGTAGGCAAAGTATGATGAATTGATCCCTCCTTGGTAGTTGATGGTATCCGTCCCTCTCGTTATGCTTTGGGTGTTCTCGTTTCCATTTTTCATGGTACTGATCTTTGAGGATGGATTTGGCTTCATCATAACTAAGCGGATGGTTCTCTTGTAGTAATCCCCCTCCCTCTTTAGCTAATTTGTCTGCGCGTTCGCTCCCGTGTATATTAGAGTGTGATGGTATCCACTGAATGACTGTTCTCTGGAAGTTATTGCATAGTTAGTCCAAGGTTGTTCTCAAGTCATCTGGTTCGTTGTTCTTGGGGCTTTTTAGAGCTGATAGTACTAACAGAGCATCCGTCAGAATCACCAATTTATTGTGCATGTTATTTTAGTGTTGAGTAGCCAGTTGATCAAATTTGATTGTAACTCCGTTATATAACATTATATGCTGATGGTAGAGCATCTGTATTAAAGTTGCATGTTATTTTTGTGTTGAGTAGCCAGTGTTGAAGCATCTCTGATGGCCTCAGTTTCTGCTTTAAAGTTGTTTGAGAATTTTCCAGTAGCTATTGACTTGGTGATCTCGTCCTGATTATTCAGCGTCAAGAAAACACCTCCTCCTCCATTTCTTGTGACAATTGTAGCAGAGCCATCTGTGTACATGTGGGACCAAAAGTCCTGTGGGTAGGTATCGTGTATGTGTTTTTCTGCTACGTGTTTTATTTCTGTATCTGATTGGGTGCTTTTTTCATGATTCCTGTTATATTTTCCTTAAGTTCTGG